>SNQJ01S0005667.1:83473-96967 GCA_010110895.2 Picea sitchensis | reverse complement strand
ATCCTCCTATCCAATTGTACCTAGCACTCTTTTGAATAATTTTCCTTCTTTCTCGAGGAGATAGATGTGGAGGTACCTTTCCTGCAACCAAATAATTAGCAATGTCTGCATACCAAGGTGAGTGAGAAGATACTGCAAACAAACGTTCATCAGGAAAGGAATCATCTACAGGTGAATTATCATCATTTATATGTAATCTCGAGAGAAAATCAACAACCACATTTTCTTTTCCTAGTCTATCCACTATAGCGATGTCAAATTCTTGCAGTAGTAACAACCATCTTATCACTCAGGCATTAGTAATAGGTTTATTCATTAGATATTTAATGGCTATATGATCAGTATGAATAAAAGTGGGATAACCAGTTACATAATGCCTTAATTTATTGATTGCATAAAATACTGCCAAGAATTCTCTTTCAGTAAATGTGTAATTTAACTCAACAGGAGCCATGTTATTGCTGATATAGTAGATAGCGTAGGGTTCTTTGTCCTTCTATTGCCCTAGTACTTCACCAATTGAAGTGTCTGAGGCATCTGAAGAAATATGAAAAGGCAGAGCCCAATTGGGCCCTCTCAAGATGAGAGACGTGGACAATTTCTATTTCAGATCTGCAAAAGACAATTCACAGTTGTCAGTCCAATGAAAGTCAACATCTTTTGTTAGTAGAAAAAACAATGGAGAGGCAAGTTTAGAGAAATTTTTAATGAATCTCCTGTAATACTCGGCGTGCCCTAAAAAAATTCTTACCTCTTTCTGAGTTGATGGAGTTGAAATGTCCAAAATTACCTGGATTTTGGTTGGATCTACTTGAATCCTTGCATAAGAGATGAAATGTCCCAACACTACCCCTTCGCGCATCATTAAATGACACTTTTCTATACTTAAAGAAAGATGATACTGTTTACATATTTTAAGCACTTTTTCCAGATTAGACAAAGCTTCTTCGAAATCAGTACCATAAGGTGTAAAGTCATCCATGAATATTTCCATACAGTCATTCACCATATCAAAGAAAATACCAATCACAACTCTCTGGAAAGTGGCTGGTGCATTACACAAGCCAGATGGGAGAACCTTGTAGGCAAATGTACCCCAAGGGCTGGTAAAGGTGGTCTTATCTTGGCCTTGTGGGGCAATTTGTATCTGGTTATAGCCACTGAATCCATCTAGGAAAGAGATTTTTTTTTTTCCGACTAGGTTGTCTAAAACCTGATCAATAAATGGCAGAGGGAAATGATCCTTCTGCGTGGCCTTATTCAGGGCTCTATAGTCCACACACACTCTCCACTTACCATTCTTTTTAGGCAAAATAACCAACGATGATACCCACTCACTGTCTTATATAGGATAGATGAATCCGGCGTTGAGAAGTTTATGAAGTTCTTCCTTAACAATTTCTCTAAGGTTTGGGTTCATATGGTGGGTGCATAATTCAGAGGGAATTCCTTTCATATCCATGTAATCCCAGGCAAATGCTTCTTTATGTTCAGTCAATAATTTCATCAATCGACGAGTTTCAACAGTGGATAAATCGGGATTGATGTTCAAGGTTTTTCCAGGTTCGACTTCCATAGCGACGCTCTTAGAACTAACTCTAGTAAATAATTCAACTGTTGATGTTTCATCATCTGCTATTATAGCATTCTCTGTTACAGTGGTTGTTGTTACAGCTGAATCAGTTTGACTGTCAGCGGTTTTTTAGAACATTTCCAAGTTCATTTCTATCTAGGCAATAGGGTCAAAGACTCTGATCAATCAGTGGTGCGTGTTCTGTGTAACAACAAAGGGGTCACAAATAAAGTAGTTTATTAACTCATCCTCCATCTCATCTTTGAAACTCAGAGCCTTTCCTATATTTAGCACAGGCAGAGGAATTCCATCCTCAACGTCCATCCATAGAGAATTTTCAGGTTCTACACTGGGTGTAGCATGAGGATACAGGGTAAGTTTTTTTATGTCATAACCATCAGAGATGGTCATAGAACTAGATCTGTAACCAATGAAATCATCAACTGTAGCTAACCATGGTCGTCCCAGAATTAGAGGATGGCCTCCCAGACGGGATTTGGGTTACAAAATGACAAAATCTGTAGGATACTCCCATGAGTCCACTGAAATGACTAAATCATCGATTACTCCTTCTAGTATGATGGTAGAGTGATCAACTAATTATAGAAGAGTAGGAGTAGGTCAGATTTGTGTTCTGAGTTGCAGCAACTGCATAGTTTCTATTGGCATGATGTTAATTGCTGCCCCTAAGTCAACTAGTACATGTGGAATAGATGTCTGTCCAATTTTAACAGTTACTGTAGGGTTTCCTGGATCGCCATATTTAATAGGTGGAGTTTTTCCTAACATCAGCTCAAACAGATCCCCCACTACATACACTGTGAGGGGATCTTTAGGTTTTCATCCAGGTTTTCTGATACAGAGGTCCCTCACAATCTTGGCATAAATAGGAACATCCCTTATCGCTTGCAGTAGTGGAATATTAACGTGCAGATTTTGCAATTCTCCCAGGAGATTGAAAGATGGTAATTCCACAGGCTTGGTAATTTTTAGTCTTTCAGGGAATGGTGGGTCTGCTGATTCTATAATAGGTTGGTGAATTTCTTCTGTATCAGCAGATGGTCTCTCCCCTGATTCCTTATCTAATTCTGAAGATGGAGCATCTTCAATTATTGGCTCAAATATTCTCCCTGGCCTTAATTTTATTTCATCACAAGGCATAGGAGTAATAGATAAGGCTGACAAATTATGTATGTCTATGTTCTGAACGACCTTATTATTTGGGTTTGGGTTAGGTTGCACAGGCATCTGAGGTCGTAAGGGAGGATTGTTTAGTGAGGCATTGCGAGGCAATTGAAGCTGTTGCTGTTGGTACGAGGGTTGGAACTGTTGTTGATAGGGGTTCAGTTGGTGATGGCTTTGATAACTGAGTTGTTTTTGAGGGCCTCTCCTGTATGGGTTCCATTGCCCATAGTGATTCTTCTGTTGGGGCATAGGTGACCATGCATTGGGATCCTGATAAGAGGGTGGTATTTGATTTGGAGGGGGGGAATTCGTCTGGCCATATGGTAGCTGATTGTTCCAATAATTAAATGCTAGAGGAGAGAAGTGGGAGTTCATACCTTGACCTCTTGGCTTCCATTGTCTTCATTGTGCTATTAGATAGACAACCTCTGCCTCCTCATTATTTGCCGTCATTGTTGCTTTTACACCTGGTAAAGAGGGACATTGGTCAGTGGCATGGTCTAATTCACAAATAAGGCATATCTGGACACTGTTCAGTGGGCACTCCCTTGGTGGATGTTTCTTTTTTCAATTCAGATAGAAAATGCACAATGCTTGCTCTAATTCTGCTTGTTTCTGTTTGACCTGCAAAGTATCCATTTGTGAGGCAAAAGAGTTAATCATCTCTATTTTGAAATTTTCTAACAGATTACCTATTTCTTCTCTTGTTGCTCCTCCATTGGCTGATTTTTGTACCCTTGAAAAAATAGTATCCTTGGTAGCTGACTTATTCCTTGTATATCCTCGAGAACATCTTTTGCAGAGATATACAATGTCCTCATAGGATTCCTGATGCAGTCCCCCTACCTCAGTAGGGTTCTGCTAACCTCCTGGTCTTTGGATCATTCTCCTTTTGAGCCGAAATAGCTCTTCGGGCTCCTGTTGGAACCCCTTAAACAAATCCACAGGTCCCCTTTTGTCCTCTGGCACAGGTCTTGAGAAAACCTACGCGCGCGCCCAACTTTCGACGCTCTTCTCTATTCTGCAACAATGCACACTTCAACCTTTCACGTTTCGGGGTTTCGAGACTCCTGCGTATGAGTCTCCCCAACTCCTTGTCTCTCCTGCTCCCAGTCGCCGAAACCCCGAAAAGGGCTTAACTTCCTTTAGCCTCTGTCCACGTGACCACGTCTTGTGACCATGCACTTAACGTCAAAGCACTTATCGACTTTTCACGATTCAGGGAATCGTGATGTAAACGTTCCACCGATTCTCTTTCATTTGAAATGCTGAAACCTGAAATAGGGTCTAACTCCTCAGCTCCTCCCTTAAGTCGCTTTTCATACGACCAGTTCCGTGACCTGGCGCTATTCCTCCAAACGCTTTCGGGGTTTCACAATTTGGGACTTTGCGACTCCAACTACAACGATTCCAGGTTCTTCAATCTCTCGGACCCCGAAACAACGAAATCTCCCCCTTTGAGAGATCAACGGTCTCGATTCTTTTGAGATTTCACGATCCGAGGGTTCACGATGCAACAATTCCTTCTCCTCGATCTCCCGGTAGACTTGGATCTTCGACAATTGTCCTCCAAAATGGACGGTTTTGATGCTTTTCGGGACTTCGCGGGTTGCGAAGTCGAAAGACCCCTCCTGTTGCCTTTCGATGCCCGAATCCCTGAAATACGTGGATCTCCGCCACGTGGCCTTCCAACGATGGACGGTCCTGATCTTTTCGGGACTTTTGGGTTGTGAAGTTGAAAGACTCCTCTTCCTTCTGCTAAGACGAGGTTTAAACCTTACGCACCTCCTTTTGGATCCGACGGCTACTGGTCCTTAGTGCTAGATCTGACGGTTCAGATCCCTCTTCCTATGCACCTCCCAAGGACTAATCTCCTCGTGCACGTACCCTTGATCAAGCGGCTCTTAGGCCACTGCACTCTAGATCCGACGGTCTAGAGTTTTTCGGGATTTCACGAACCAGGAGTTCGCAATGCAATGACTCCACAATCTCTCACTGCTCCAAATCCCAAACTTTGAAATACCGAAATTCAAGCGCGCGATTTTGAGATTTTGTGAACCAGGAGTTCGCGATGCAGCGACTGCACGATCCTTCGATGCTCTAAATCTCGAACTCTGAAATACCAAATTTGAATGTGAGATCAACGACTCTTGCGACGTTGGCACTTCTTCCACGAAGTGTCTTCGTCATCCGTTTCAACTGCTCTCCTGCACGACCATCCTAGAGGTTAAACTCTGTGCACCTTCCTTTGGATCTGACGGTTGTCAGGTATTGGTGCTAGATTGGACGATTCGTATCTGTCCTGCTTGCGCTCTCTCCTCCTGATATTTATTTCTTTCCCTTGAAAGATTTCAAAGTTTCAAAGGCCTCAACCTTTTCTTCCTTTGTGAACCCTGTGACCTTGGGTCTCACCTGCGTTCTGGAAAACATTGTTCCTCTTGAGCTTTGTTTGCTCTGAAACCTCAAAGGATTTCTCTCAACCTTTGCACTCCTTGCAGGGTACTTGCACACAACTGTGCTGCCCGTCCTGAGCTTCAGAACTTGAACCTCTAAGGGATTCGACCGTTGCCTTCTCCTTGAAGGGATGGAAGTTCCTTCTTCTGCAACTTCCTTCTTAAGCACGCTCTGCTGAGTCTACATGGTGTTCAGTAACCCTATGAATGTATTTCTTCGACAATTCTTCTCTTTGAACTCAAAATAGAGTCCCTCCTGTGCACACTTGCACCAAATCAATGCCCTCCTAGTAGAGTTCTCCAGAATCTTCAGTGATTCTGTCTTCTCATCGAACTCAAAATAGAGTTCTCCTCAATGCACCCTGTGCATGTGCTCAATGCCCGCATGACAGAGCTTCCACAAAACCTTCAATAGTTTTTTCTCCTCGTCGAACTCGAAACAGAGTTATTTCCTATGCACTCCTTGCACCTCTGCTGGTGAAGGTTCAACACTATCCCTCTTGATCTTTCCTGAGGCTGTCTCACCTCTGTCAACGCACACCTTGTGGACTCTGTGCACTCCTTGCACTCGGAAACTCCAAGACAGGAAGAAATTGAACTCATGCAATACTTCACCAGTTATGCATTTAAACAAGAAATGCATAAAAACATGTAAACACATACAGACAGTTCATGGCAGGAAAAACTGCTCTTCTATTTTATTCAGAAATGCCTATAAAAATGTGTTTACAATGGATGGACTGTAACAAGTCTCAGCTCTCTCTTGATACCTCTCTGCTCTGGTCTCTCCTAACTCTCTACTCTACCTGACCTGAGTCCTATCTCTCTAATTTCCTAACTCATTCTCCCTAATTACAAAGAGGGCTCTCTCATGATCTTATCCTCCACCTCACCATCTCTGAGCCATCGCTCTCACAGAGAGGCTCTCTACGACTACATTACACAAAAGGAATTCATAGACTTGACTGATCTGGACTTAGCTGTAGGTAACCACTAAAGGAAACCTCAACCATTACCTGTACAAAGGTGTGTCTTGGCATTAAAATCCTTACAATGCAAATCCCCAAATGATATCAGATTTCAAAATTTTGAAAAATGAGAGGGCTTTGCCTCTCTCCTTCATGGATGCACACTGGATGTGCTGACTGGCTGGTGCTTATGTTGAGCTGGAGTGATGCTCCTGCATCAATTCCTTAGATATATCTCCCTTGCCAAGCATATTCAACATATCTAAGCAATCTTCTCTAACTCCTTTTAGCAAAATGGTTTTCAGAATGTCCTTACACACATCCAGATGTCCAGACCTTTGTAGATTATATTGGAGTCACTCCGCAAAGTATTCAAGGGTCTCTTCCTCCTTCTATGACATCTTGAATAGTTCCTCTCTTCGTTCCCTTGTTCGACAGTAGTATTGGTATTTGTTCAGGAAAAGATGCCTCATTTGTACCCATGTTGAAATGTTTTCTCTTCCAAGGCTCATGAACCATCTTAATGCATTACCCTTTAGTGTAGCTGGAAACAGTTTAAGCTTCTGCGCAGTGGTAGTGTAGTCATAGCTTCTACACAAAATGTCAAATTCAAACAAAAACTCATTCAGGTCTTCAGTAGATAATCCATGAAAATTTGGGAGAGCTGAGAGAGGTATGTTTTTCATAGAAGCCATCCCTCGTGTGGGAACATAAAAAATAGGAAAAACTAGGGTAGATATAGTATTTTCATTGTTTACCTGATCCTCGTTGTTCTGTGGATTCTCTTGGTTTACCTTAATTCTCCATATGTTCTCTTTCTCTCCACTCAAGACAAACAATGTCCCACTCTTCTTTAGTGACTATTCGATCGTTGATCTGATAAAAAAATTCTTCTAGATTTTCCCTGTTCCAGGCTATACTTCCTTGATCTTCAATGTTCTCCAGTGTTGCTTGCTGATTTGTTGGTGACAAATCTTCAGCTTCGATTTCAGCTACAACTTCAACCCTTGATGAGAATGATGTTTCGAGAAGGGGTATTTCTGCTGACTGCAGATCACGTCTTCTTGGAGGATTTGTAGGGCAAAAAATAGATCCTGAAGAAGAATCTACTCTGGCTATAATCTCATCAACAATGGTTTGTCTTCCCAGTATGTTAGGATTTCTTCCTCCACGTCCTCTGGTACCTGTAGGGTTAGTATTTTGGGGGATTCATTCTTGCGTTTTGTTATTCATACAGACTATTCATTCCTAAGAAATAAAACTAGTGTGCTTACCAAAATATATAACTATCCTCCCCGACAACGACGCCAAAATGTTGGGCACTTTAATTGTCTAATTGAATAGAAAATCAAAGTGTTCAATATAAATTGTCAACCCAGGGAAGTCTGTTATTTCAATATAATTGTGCACAATCTATGCTAGATTATGAAAGCATATCTAATCTAATTGTAGTAAGGAAAAAAAAAGAAACAAACATTATCACTAACACAATTGTGCTGATACAGCTGGAGTTCTACAGATTTGAAATCATAATTGCAATCTAAACTGATGAATGTAAAAGAACCCTGGATTGCCTACTCTAATCTAACTTTCTAATTTACTTTTGCAAGAAGAAGTTATATACTATTTGCAGAAATGAAATCTACTTATTGCAAGAAGGTACTTCACATTTTTATTTGTAGGAAACAAGATTTTAACCTAATGCAAAAAAAAGGGAAAGCAGTTCTCCAACAATGTTCAACAATCGACTTCTAATTCTCATGAGACAAATTTATGCGCATCTAACAAGAAGGAACGAAACTGTAACTGCAGTTGTATTCTAGAAATGTCTAACAGTTAAATCATTCACATTTAAAACAACTAATCTAGAATTCAAAACAGAGGGGAATCGGTGAGGAAGGTGGGCCCTTTCCCTCTCACTGAATCCACTCAAAGAAATAGGTTGCAGTCTGCTAAAGGAATTCAATCCACTCTTTCATTCAATTGCCAAAGATGTCTGTGTACAACAAGCGTTACTTTTCTTTTCTCCCATAAAATAACCTCATTTTGTTAACAAAGCTATGCTATTTAAAGTCAGAGTCATTAAGTAGAAACATAATCAGAACAGTCTTGAGAATCCCCCGATTCTCAAGCTGTTCATTTGATATCATTAATAAAAAATATAGAACTCCCCTTGATCAACATCATGAGCCAACATATCTAATCAGTAGGTGTTGCAATAGTCGTATAACAACAGGACTGGTGAAATCTGTTGTAACGACTTCTAGGATTGACGGGCTTCTGTTGCAGTAGTCGTGTAACAGCTTCCAGGACCAGTGGCATCCGTTGCAAGAGTCATGTAACAACTTCCAAGATTGGGGCATAGCTGTAACAACAACGAGTTTCTCGAAGTGGGTTGTTCTAAGCATTTTTATCATTAGTTAAATGATTTCATGGATAAAATATGTGAACGTTACCAATGAAACATGCTAAGTAAATGAAAATATAAAAGCAAGATGAATAGTTCATACCTTGGGAAAAAGGGTCGTAGTGCTAATTATAATAGTCATTTATCTTAGGAATGAGAAGGTTGAATGGGAAAAAGATGTAGTGAAAAAGGGACATTTCTAGGTCTTAACAATGTCCTCCCTCTCTGAGCTCACTTTTACAATCAACATATTTGTTTGCCATGCCCTCTCCACCATTTTTTGGTAGAGGGTTTCCCTGAGCTGTGTGGCTCCTGGGTCAGTTACCCAGTCCTCTTCCTTAGCCAGAGCATTCCATGTTTTTCCCTTGCGCTTTTCATTGATTGCCTTCTCCAACCAGGTAATGGTTGCCTTTCCTTTTCGTGCCACTAGAGTATGAAAGGTTCCCTCCGCGTCCTTTGCTGCCTGCTCCATCCTTGAAACTCGATTCAGATTGTTTTGAGTTCCCTTCCCCTGGGTGTTTCTTATGCTGTTCATTTGCTTCATGCACACCATCTCATCTGGCCTATGGCTGCTCCTTTGCTGCGCTCTCAACCTATCCCTGTCTCCCCGGGGGTTTCTCCTTTCCCTGCCTTTGTGTCTTTTACTGACCTATGCACTTGCACTCTTCTGTTTGCCTCTGCAATTGTGCTCTTCTACTGGCCTTTGCAATTGTTCTGTTCTCTTATTGATCTTTGCCTGTTGTGGGCTCGTCCTTCTAATCATGGTCTGCCAGTATGGGTGAAAATTCTTGTCCTTTTCCCCAGTCACAGTATGTATGGTCATGATGACTCGACCGTTATTCCTGTACTAGCCCTTGCCCTTGATCGCTTGAAATCCTGCTGGGAAACTCCCTGTACCTGGTCCTTGGCATGGTGGATCAATGCTGGTCCGTGTCAATCCCTCCTTCCTTACATCATTGGCTGCCTGCTATTTTCCGCCATTATTCTCCCATAGGTTTTCTGTGCGAATATTATTGTTGACATGATCTTGTTTCCGTACCCTCACCTGTTGTATAATTTGGGCCATCATTGTGATTGGTAGTCAAGTGGTGGGAAATCCTAACCTACCTGGGGCCTTCGAGCCTTTCACTGGGATTTTCGCTGAACTCCTCGATGTGACCTCCCTTGCTTAAACTGCTGTCCCAATATTTTGTCACTAGGTGTGTGCAATTATTTCTAAATTGTCCTTGCAAAATATTGATCCAGGTCGTATCTAGTTCCGGTCTGTCCTTACTCACCCCCTCGTTGGCAATTCTGTCCACTAGGCCATTTGCAGACATGCATACCCAATGCAACTCCAAAGTGTTAATCGTTTGTAGATGCTCCTAGATTTTTTGTAGGTAGTGTGCCAAGCGCCAGTGTTTCTGAACCTTTCCCACTCGGGTGCCTTTTTGGAGTCTCTTCATCGTGTTGATAACCAGGGTGGAGTCACCTTCCACAATAGTGTTGGTCATCCTTTCTCGGCTTAGAATTTCGAGATCAAGCTCCAGGGCTCCAAATTTCCTTGTGTTGTTGGTTGAGTTTCCCAAGCTTCCCGCATAAAACCAGATTATGCTACCCCCACTATCTCTGAATACCTCTCCCATTCATATCATGCCTGGGTTTCCTTTTGCCACCCCATCAAAATTTAACTTGAGGAAACCAACCAGAGGAGGTGTCCAATTGCACTCTCCTAATTGGAGTTGCATTGGCCACCCTACCTGTGTGTTGTTGTGCTCATCTCTTAGTTGAAAGGTTTCCATATTCGGTAGTCCTCTCCTATGAGTTTCACTCCTTCAGTATGACAGTTGTGACTCTGCACCGTTTCTTAGATTTGTGAGATTATTGCTTCCTTGAGTTTCCCTTCCGGGAGGCTTTCATTCCTAAATATGCGCCGATTCCTTTCTTTCCATATTGCCCATATGATCATCCCTGACATGAGGTTCCAACAGAGGTTTATAATTTCATTTTCATTGTAGTTTTCATTCTAGTTGCTGATGGTTGCGTTGATGTTACCTCAGGTCCTATTCGACTGGTGGAAGATTCCTATTGCTCAGTCCCATATGTCTGTTGTGTAATTACATTCATCAAGGAGGTGATTTGTTGTTTCTTCCTTATCTTGATAGAGGTGGCATCATGATGGGTCTATGAAGCCCATTTTCCTTAGGTTTTCCCAGGTTAGAATCCGGTTGTGAAGAACTAGCCATTTGAAAATTTTGATTTTTGGCCACTGGGGACTACCCCAAATCTTTTCCCATTGTTGTGCTAGGTCTTCTTGGTCCTAGTTCGCAATGTATTTCTGAGCTTCTTTTAAGTTGAATTCCTCTCTATTTTTCCCACCCCATATTATTTGGTCCTCTTCTTCTAAGACTACAATTTTCCTTTTCCCCAATTCCTCCTCCACCTCTTTCATTATTGCTGTGATCCGATCGTTGTTATGTGGATTGATTTTGTCCCAGATCCTCCATCTGTCCCGATCATTTCCTTGTTTCTAGTAGTGATGGGTTTTGGTTTTGCCTTGAGCGATCATCTCCTGTTGGAGTTCCTCCGTATCCAGATTTTCCATTCTAGGTTCCTGTTGCCACGCAACCTCCTTGAATCTGGCTGTTTTACCATTCCTCACTTCCTAGAAACTGTGTTTCTGGATCCATGTTTTGTTGCGCCAGGCTAGATTCCAGATGGCTGATCCTCCTCTTATTCTCATAAAATGAATTCGATCCTGATCGTTGATGTTTGAGGCATACTTGGCCTTCTCTAGGTTTGCCCACGGTGTTGACCTTTCTTTGACCCATCTCCACCAGAGTTTCACTCCATAGGCTTCATTGGTCACCTGTGGGTCTTATAACCCCAGACCTCCTTTTCATTTTGGTTTACAGACCTTCTCCCAGGCCACAAGGGCCCATTTTTTATTGCTTTCCGCTCCACTCCATAGGAAGTCCCTTTGGATGGCTCTTATTTTTTGGAGTATTCCTTTGGGGGCAGGAAACAATGACATCATATAGGACGGTATTGCTTGCAGAACCACTTTGGTTAGGACAAGTTTGCCCGCAAGGTTGAGGGATATGTAAGTCCAGTTTTTCACCCTCTCCTGTAGCTTCTTGATCACTCCTTCCCAGGTTTCCATTTTGCATGCTCCGTCCGTCAGGGGAACTCCCAAGTATTTCATTGAGAGGGTTTTGTGTTCAAACCCTAAAATATTTTCCAGGTTCCTTTGAATTGCTGGGTTGGTATTGAAGAAATATATCATGGATTTGGAGTGATAGATCTCTGTTCCCGAGGATTCCCCAAACTCTTCTAAGATTCTCTTATATGCTTTCGCTTCTTTGACCATGGGTGTGCCATGGAGTAGGGTGTCATCAACGAACTGTTGGTCCATGGAGGTAGGGCAGTTTTCAAAATGTTTGATGCCTGTTATTTATCCTGCAAAAGTTGTTCTTTTTATTGTTCTAGTGATTCATTCCATCATTATAATAAACAAGAAGGGTGATAGAGGGTCCCCTTGTATGATACATCTTGAAGGCCAAAAGGGTTTGGCTGGGGCTCCATTGATTAACAATGAGTAATTAGTCATTGACACTAGGATGACTATCCAGTTGATCCAGTGTTGCGCAAAGCCAAAGGCTTCCAGAATCTTGACCATATAGTGCCAGTTAATTTGTCATAGGCCTTTTCTAGGTCAAGTTGGATTATGATCCCCCCTCTCCTCTGAGTTTTCAATGTTTGTATCATTTCATGTTCATGGATGATGTTGTCCATAATTTTTTGCCCTTCTGCGAACCCCGCCTATTCCTGGGAAATCAGTGAGGGTAGGAGAGGTTTTAGTCTCTTGGCTATGACTTTGGAGATTATATTGTAAACCACATTGCATAATGCTATGGGTCTGTATCTTTCTGGGGTCCTGGCTTCATTTTCTTTAGGGATTAGAGTAATCATTGTGGCATTTAGTGCTTTCAGAATGGAGGCTGAGTGTTTGGAGTCTTCCACCACCCCATAGATGTCATGTTTGACCACTTCCTAGCAGGCTTTTAAGAATTCCACTGTAAAGCCATCTGTACCTAGGGCCTTTCCATTAGGCATCTCCTGGACCACCTGGTCAACCTCCTCCTTAGTGATGGGTTTGTTTAAGTTAATATTTTGTTCCTCGGTAACTAGTCTGGGATGTGCTGTGTTATCTTTTGTATGGTGTCTGTTCAATCTTGGTTGCGTTCCTGATGTTATCACTGAAATTTCATCCGCACATGGCAACAAGAACTCCGCATCATCAAAACAACAATGAAGTCATTCATGGAACTGAATTAATTTCATAGCATTCCAGAAGGGTCAAAAACTATACAAAGTAACCAAAAATTGAAGGGCGCTTCATAGTAGTTTGGTGCGCGCGCACATGCGCAAGACAAGAACGTACTCTGCGCGCATGCACGCACGACGTGCAGCTGTCAACGACAAAACTCGCGCACCTGCTAAAACGATGCATTTATTGAATTGGTCGGACTCTCAACCACTTACGAACCAGCTCCCAATCTGATTTGACTCCCAAATCCGAGCTGAATCCGCAGGGTAGGCGGTTTAATGACCTAATGAAGCCCTAAAGAGCCCCTTTTCACACTTTGAAGAGGTTACATAATCGCCTGATGATCTGCTATAAAAAGCCATGAAGGAACATTGTTTTCACAAGGAATTCCAGGTATTGTTATGCTGCTAAGATTGTCAAGGGCTCATTCTTTGACGATAGCACATTGGCAACATCTCATAGGGCCATTCACCTCTCCATTGAGTGGATGTGCCGGGAGTTCTTTCACTATCAGTTTCATTTCTTCGCATTGTAAGGAAAGCAAGTTTGTGAGGGCCTCAAGAGCCTTCCTTTGGGGGAAGAAGGAACCACAGTTCCCT
>SNQJ01S0005667.1:22351-47408 GCA_010110895.2 Picea sitchensis | reverse complement strand
TATGTGAGCATTGTGTTTATGGAAAACAAAAGAGAGTCAGATTTCTCAGAGTCGGAAAAGAAAAGAAGAATGAAAGGTTAGAGCTTGTGCATACAGATGTATGGGGACCATCTCAGGTATCATCTCTTGGTGTCTCTCATTGCGTTATCCATCCATGTCACGGTGGACCGATGTGATGAGGCGGCTAGGATCCGGTAGGGTGCCAACCCCCTACAATGATGAGTTTTTTTTTCTCATGGTGCCTACAGGTCATAGCCATTGATGACTATCCTTATGGAGGGATTGACTACAGAGGGGATCCTGACAAGCCATTGCCACCAGGTTCCGCCTATGGTGATATTGGTAAGAAATTATTTTTATATATTTCATTTTTTTTTTGTGTTTTTCAATTTTGATAAAGAAAAAATAGAAAATGTGAATACTTTTGCATGGTATTAAGTATTAACAAAAATTTTTTACGCAAACGTAGGTTCGCAACAGCAAGAGGGATTCCCATGACATCGACGAAGGGGCTGAGGATATGAGATAGTAGGAGGGGATGCAGAGAGAGTGCTACAGAATGTGCAGGGGAGCCTGTCTCGATTGATGCATAGGATTCCTATGGTTCAAGTGGAGGATCTGCCAGAGGTGATGTAGCAGCAGGTGGTGGGTGTACCTCGTGTGTGGGTGTGAATCTTCTAGCATATTGCAAATGTTGTAGTGTGCTATCATGATATGCATCTGGAACCACAGGCGTAGATGCCATGGTCATGCTATGTACTAGACATATATGCATTTTGAGGGTGTGAGCCCCATTTTGTACTATGACACCATATTTTTTGGACTTGGAAGGATGAAATATAAAAACAAATTGGTCTTCGGCTTTACTTATGTATGTTACAATGTGTAAATGTATGAATTTGTTTTCTTTACTTAGTTATGTGACAAATTCCAATCTAAAATATAATTAGCATATGCATCGGATACATGATTAGAACTTCTAGGGATGTGATTCTAAGTAAGAAAATCAAATTATTGTTCCAAAATTTGTACCTGTAGGAATCATTGGAGTAGAGTAGGATCTCTCACACAGTAAATGTTGTTCAACTGACATACGACTAACAGGAAGTCTAGGAAAACTTATAAAGATCGAACACGATGTGAAATGGTGTTGCTTAATAGCTCTATATTGGTGCTATACTCAACCACATTATTCCTTGATGGCTCTAGACAAATGCCACCTGAAGACACCAGTTGACCCTCGAACGAGTAAATGACCCAAGCAGCGGAAGATTTCATTGACATCTTCCAACCAAGGGAAAAATCAATAAGAAAGTCGATGATTCAAAAGAAAAGATAAATAAGTATATACACTAAGATAAACTAGTATACAAAGGTCACGCCCAATTTTGAGGGCTCAAGCATAACACCTTTTAAGGTAGATCCCATTTCTAAGCTCATCCAGCATATTCCCCTCATAATATTCTAATTCATAGGCTCCTTTCTCTAAGACACATTGCATGATATAAGGATCGTGCCACATGGGGTTGAACTTACTTGCCCGCAACAGTTCTTTGGCTTGGTCATAAAGGAGAACCAAGTCACCCTCAATGTAATGTCAGGGACAGATAGACTTATCGTATTGAACCTTAACATGTCATTTATTCACTTCAATATCTGTAGAGGCTTCTCGACACTTCTCATCGAGGTGTTGCAGGTGCACGAGGCATTTTTCAAGATCAGACGTGTCAAATAGGAGCTCAATTTCCAATTTAAAGGAAGAGATTTGGAATTCAATCGAAATTATTGACTCCACGCCATGTACTAATTGAAAAGGAGAGAAACCAATGGAATTCTTTACTGTGATTCAATATGCCCAAAGTACAAGGTATATCATCAAATGCTAGTCATATTTACTCTAGCTGATAGTTTTTTGCAAAATTTTCTTGAGAGATTTATTCATCGCCTCTACTTGTCCATTTTCCTGGGGATAGTAAAGGGAGGAACGACCGTGCCTAAACCCTAGTTTTGATGTTAACTCTTTCATCATTTCATTTTGAAAGTGACTATCATGATCAGAAACAATATCTTTTGGGATTCTGAACTTGGCTATAATCTAGTTGAACATGAAGAATGTTGCAGTCTTACCATCATCTTTAATGGTGGGCATAGTCTATGTCCATTTAGTAAAATAATCTACAACCACAATAATATGTTGGTGCCCCCCAACCAAGACTAGGTTGGAGTCCATAAAATCCACCCCCCACTTGGTGAAGGGATCGACGGTGATGATTGGGTGAATAGGGGTTGGATGCAAGTGAATTTTTTGAGTGAACACCTGGAAAGGGTGACACTTCTTGACCGCTTCAACGCAATCTTTAAAAATTGACAGTGAAAAATAACCGACTTGCAATATTTTTTGGGTTGTCGCAAGCCCAGATAAATGACCACCACATGCCTCACTCTAACAGTCATTGAGAACAGATTCATATTCCTCGAGAGTCAAGAAACGACATAATGTATTAGCCACCCCTCGATGAGACAAAGTGTCATTGATAATAAGGTACTTCTTCGCCTCATGACATATACATTGTCGATTGTCTCTCGACGGATGCTAGAATAGATTCAAGGTTTGAAGATAGATCAAAATGTCTCCATACTAGGGGTCGAAAGATGAGATAAGGAAAATATGTTCATCTGCGAACGAATCATCATGAAAAATGTCCTCATCTAGTCGAGGGAAGTCCAACATCAATTCGGCAAAAACTAACAATTTTTTAGATTTTGTAGAAGCAAAATTGAGATCAAATTCTTGCAAAATAAAAATCCACTTATTGTATTTCCCCGCTATGATACGCCTGGTAAGGACATATTGAAATGGATTAATATCTGTGATCACAGTAGTTTTGAAAAGTAAGATATAATGTCATAATCTTTGAACCGCATGTACAATGGCCAAGGCCAACTTCTCTACGTGGGAATATTTAAGTTTAGAACCAACTAGGTTTCGACTGAGATAGTAGACAATGTGCTCATGGAGATCATTTTCCTCCTAAACTAGTACCATACTAACCATCCCTTCAGACACGGCGATATAAAGCAAATAGTCTCTTTTGTAGTCCATAGGCTCCAGTAGAGGCACCAATACCAAATATTTCTTAAGAGCATCAAAGGATTCCTAGGCTCGCTCATCCCATATAAACGGAGTGTCCTTCTTCAAAAGACACATGAAAACTTTAGTTAAATTGGCATAGTTCTCTATGAAATGACGCAAGAAGTTAGTTTTCCTCTGTAAACCTTGAATTTGTCGAATGTTGTGTGGGGGAGGAAATAAAAGTATTTCATCAACCTTTATAGGATCTACCATGATCCCATGCTTAAACAGTATGATTCCTAAAATACAACCAAACCTAACGGAGAAGATGCACTTGTGAGGGTTCAACCGAATGCAATAATAATGACATATTTCAAATAGTATTCGAAGGTGATTGGATTGATCTACTCTCTTGTGAGAGTGAGCAGTGAGATCATCTAAATAATCTTCGACGATATGCTTAATATCGTGAAATTCAAAGGTCATTGCATGTTGGAAGGTTGCTCTGGCATTTTTAAGACCGAAAGGAATTTTTCTGTATGCAAAGGTACCCCAAGGAAAAATAAACATTATATTGTGTTGATCCCTGGGTTTTATTTGAATTTCATTATACCCTGAAAATACTTCCATAAAGGAAAATAGTTTGTTTCCCGCACACTTGTCAAGAATCTGGTCAATGAAAGGAGTAGGGAATTTATCTTTAGGACAGGTCTTGTTCAGGTCTCTAAAATCCATACACACATGGATGGTACCTTGATTTTTATTTATGGGAATGAGATTGGACACCCATTTAGTTAAGGTAACCAGGTATATGAAACCAACAATAAATAGCTTCTCTACTTCTTCCTTAATAGCGGGTGACTTCCTAGGATTAATAGCTCTAAGACATTGTCGAACAAGTTTAGCATCCAAATAAGTTTTAATCTCATGCTCGACAATGTTGGGGTCGATCCTTGGCATATCTTCATATGAACAAGTGAATACATCCAAAAATTATTTGAACATATCGGTGTAGATCTGAATTTCTTTAGGCGAACAATCTGCACCGATGTATATGTTCTCGATTTTACCAGGGGTACAAGAGATGTCAATCACGATGGTAGGAGAAATCTTCGCCATGTTTCCTTCGGCATAAATACCATGTGTATCTAATGGAACCACGTTGTGACTGACCATATCACTAAATTCATCTTGTTCGATATTAACAAGCTTCGGGAGAAAATAGGATCGATGATGTATATCATCCCAAGGCCTATTAGGACCAAACATGTCCTCTAATATCTCTTCATCCAAAGGTAAAGTATCGTCAAGGAAATCATATGAACAAGATAATTGAGCATCCCATATGGGATCTAAAACATGATCCACCTTGTCTGCCCACGAGGAGGAAGGATCAGGGTCAACAGTAGCGTCTAGAATAGCCTGATACGCAACTTTTGTTGATGAAAATGGAATTTCCATCCCAATGTGTGACTAACCTTCATACAGAATAGTCGAGGAAGTTAGTGTCCAAGGGTCGTTGAAATACGAAGTACAGAAAGGAACGGACCTCATCAACGATGAAGACTCACTGGAATTGGCAAGAATATGGTGAATTGGTGCCATGAAATCAAAACTACTCAACAAAGAGGAATACAACCCGACACCAACATCCTTAGTTTCCTGCAAATAATTATCAATCACAGGGATCAAAGATCCAAATGATGCACTAGGACTAGTGTGCGCAAAGGAAAATTGAACAATCGTCATTATCTTCCCTTCGTGAGGAAAACATAAAGTGTGGAAAACTGATGACACAACGGTTGTCATGGCATAAATCCAATTACACCCTAGTATTAAATTGTAGTTGAGGGGTGCATCAACCACCTCAATGTTGACCTCCACAGTATTCCCACCTAACTGGACCGGTAAAGTGGGAAGGATCCCGTGGAGTTGAAACAAACGCCCATCAAATGTGGTCAACATAGTCATAGATTGAGACAGGGTCAGAGATCCAATGGATTTCCAATAAGTTAGGGACATCGTGTATTTTTCATCACCTTCATCAAGTACAATATGTTTGATGGTAATTTTCATGTACTCCACATGGATTTGAAAGTCCACATGGTAAGTTAAGTGAGGCTTAACATACGTGGCATCAAACTTAATAAACTTTGAGCCACACAAGTCTAGATCTCCTAATGTAAATAACAAGGCATCCCTCTATGAAGGACACATATGGAGCATCTCCAAAGTCAACATCGCACATGGGGTTTGGCCCAAATCTTCGACAATCGAATATTTTTGGGTGACTCTGGCATTACGATTGTCGGCAGAGCGCTTTAGTAATTCTTTCGGAATACAAGGCAGAGGTTCTGTCTTATTGATCTACAAGGGTGTTTCTGGGGGAGGAGGAGACTCTGGACCTATAACAGTCTATGAAGAACTGTAATTACGAGATCAAGTGGATACATCAATCAGAGACTTAATCATATTGACACATAGATGGCTACCTTCATGTGTTGAGGGGTTTTGACTACCACTTGACGCATTTTTTATGTTTGAGGTCTCTTAGGCCATATGTTTATTATGTGGAAATGGGTTTGTTAGCACAGTGGGTAGCTGGGATAAGAGCCTTGAGTCTTCCTCGATTTTGGGGCATAGGTGGGTAAGGTGATCATCTTTACAAAGTTTACAGGGAAATTTCACCTTTCGCTTCTCTTTCTTTCCCTCATTAGCATTATTATTTGATCTATCATTATTAGTTTCATCCTTGGATTTATTATTATTTTTCTAACCCTTATGATTATTACCTTTTCCTTTCTTATTAGTCCCTCCTGGTTGTTTTTTATCATTCGGGTTAGACAACGATTGTACAAAATGCACATCTTCCGACAGGGTTGTGGTCGAGGATGAAGCCGAAGATTGTCCTGCTATAGGCTGGATTATAAGAAAATATTTCAACTGGTTCATCACCAAGTATGTAGTCTTAGCATTTGTGGAGCCTATGATGTCATTGGCATGAGGTCCATGCTTTTGTATAGGATCGTATTTTGACCACGGTGTGTCAGGGAGAATTTCATAAAGCATCCCAAATTGAGCATATATAAGGTCCAATTGTTGGGATTTGAAGATGGCTTCTTTCTCAGATGTTACTTTGGATGTAGAGACATCCTTCGAAATATAAGGCAACAAATACTTAAGGAACCGTTCCAACAAAAACTCTAGAAGAATGTAGGCTTTAATCAACCTCTTATGTCTGCACCACTCTTAGATATGATCAGAGATATGTGTGGCTTTGTCTTGGTGAAAGGTCGAAAAAAGTTCTATGTTGGCATCGTAACAAACCAGTAATTGCAATAGATTGAGAAAAACCAATACCATCTTATTGAAAGTTCCATATGTTCCCCCAGGTAGCTCAATGTACCATTTTGCAGTGACCCCCATGAGAGTGTGTTGAAATAGCCTCAAATGAATAGAATCTTTGTTTAGGGAGTTAGATGAGCAACATAGATGAAAAGTAGTCACATGATCACCCAGATCCTCACCAGTTTTTCCCTTCAATTTTGAAATGTACAAAGGAAGCTTGGTGGGGATGGGGGACCATGGCGGATTGTGATGCACGGGGTCATTCATTAATTTTGACAAATTTGACAGATTAAGCATGGCCAAAAAGAGATTCAGAGTTGTGGCATTTGAGCCCATGCTCCTGGGAAAGATTGGGGCTGAGGAATTGCAGACCATCAAAGGTTCTGGTATATACCATGGCCTTGTCTGGTAGGATAGTATCCTCCTCCAAACTGATTCATGAAAGGTTGTAAGGGCACCATGCCTGTGGAAGCAGCATGATAAGGATTATATACATTGCCCCTAGATGAAGGAACTTTGTGGTGGGGGTTTCCAATATCGTGAAACTGACTCCCTATGGATGGAACACTAGAGGACAGAGGGGGATTCACCATAATAAATGCATACATCGAAATCGGTGTGGAGGAAGAAGGAATGAAGGACAAAATATAGGAAGTAAATTGTCCACCCATTTGAGCACTCCATCCCGGAGCACTGAAGCTAGGATTAGGCTCAGGGGAAGGAGGATTCCAACCTCCAACCATAGGATTTACTTGGGGAATGTGACCTCCACCAAATGAGAAAGGAACATAAGGAGGTGTCATTCCCCCAGACCCAAAACTAGGATTCACATTAGTTGTTGAAATGGACGATGAGAGTTGTGATGTCGTGTCTAGCATACTAAAAGAAAATGGATTAGAGGCTGAAGGTATTGACTGAGAATCATGATTCCACATACTGAAAAGGATATATGAAAGGGTTTGTTCCCATGGGTAGAGTAGAAATCATGGTTTGGGTAGCACTAGAGGAGGGAGCCTATGGAACCCACACCGTTGAGGATGAGGGAGTCGAGGGGATCCCACTAATCATAGAAGAGAAGGGAGTCAAAGGACTTCCCAAGACATTCATGTATGACTGAGTACTCATAGTTGGATTATCACAAGTCTAGGAGGTGGAGATATATGTACCACACTTATTAACTCTACGCCTTTTAGAAGGCAACTTCGGTAAAGGAACAAGATGAGGTGGTAACTTCAACAGACAAAGAGATCAGTGAGGAGGTTGGTCTTGCTCCATGATGACTCAGAACTCGATATATAAAACTAAATACTAAGGCCAACTAATAAGAAGAGAGAACACCAAAATAAATCAAAAAGGCCAATGCACACAAACAAGATATAATGGTTGAAAGGGGCCTCCCAAACTAGAGTAAGCATGCCTCGCCCAAGAGGGGCCTGAGACTCCCTTTAATAGAGTGGAGGTATCAGAATCAATTATAAGGGCCCTCATGGGATTAACAACATAATCGTTCAGATCTCCCTGAAGAGGTAATCCTCCATAAAGGTTGTGTGTTGTCTGACCCTTATCTGACTCATGGTACCTACAGAATAACCCCTGCAAGTAACCTATATGGCCACCTATGTCAAGCAACTAGAGTCACCGCGATATAACCAATGTGCAAGAGAGCAGTCACAAGTTCGATCCACTAGATGGGCAAGGTAACAAATCCCTAAATCTCGAAAGCACTGCCTCTCACAGAGTTAAAGGTACTAGCAAGTCCCCCAAATACGAATAGAACCCCAGAAATATATTTGACGCTATGAAGGTATTAGAGGGTTATCTCTGTAACCAACTTCGTGTGACCTCATGCTTAACTCTGGTGTGAGCGGAGCCTCTTGAAGTCATTGATTACACAATGGGTTTCACCACTCCTTGGTCAGACACATATGTTGAGTTTAATAGCCTTGGAGAAGTTTACTCACAAAATCATATTCCAAGGCCCTAGGTCCTATACTTGTTTGTGTACCTTGAAAAATAAAATCATTTCTAATCAATTTTAATTAATCAACGTTAATTTTAATGGCTTATGATTACAAAAGAGGTGTGGTCGTGAAAATAATGGTATTACGACTCAGCATATAAAAAGAAGAAAATATAAAAACATTATCAAGTACTAGTCTTGAATTTCAAAGAGATGGCATGCTTCTAAATGCATTTTTTTCTAAAGCAATCTCTACAATTTCAATGAAGTGCAATCTTTCCAAATGTGTTAAAATCAACGCAAAGTAATCAAAAGTGAAAATTCCATAAGTACAATGCAAGTAAGAAAATATTTTGGTATTTTCGATATAAAGAAAAGAAAATGCAAGGATTGAGTAACAACCTCACAGGCAGGCCCTACTGCAAGCAAAAAGACACAAGCCAAGCAGGATACCAAGAAGCGACTACTCAGACCAATATGCAAGGAAAACCAATGAAACTGATGACAAGAAAGGAGTTTTCCCAAAATTGAATAATAATAATGCTTCCTATCACTCTGTAGGCACTTAACAGTCAGAATAAGGACCCAAGAAGACTCAACAACCTGAAAACTCACCCAGCAAACACCAAACTCAGCCAGCAAGACTTAAGAGATTATGTACACAATTGTTTGAGCAACAAGCACATATATACGCTCCCTAAAGGAAAACAACTCACGTATGTACGTGCCTGTCACATGTATACCAAGCAAAACACTGCTAGGGAAAGGGTTAAGCCAAGAAACGCATATGAAAGGAAAAATACACATTGTCAAGCAACAAGCGACAAGGAAACTCAAGAAAATAGAGAGCAAATCAAGGAGAAAAACACTCAAAATCACTAAAAAAAAGGAGATTTCCTCGGTGGAGTCGCCAATTTTGTTACGAGGAAAATCTCTCTATGGCTAGGGTTAAACCACAACAAATAGAACGACACCAATAAATCAACTCTAATATCAAGTATTCTATATAAATTAAATGCTAACAAGAAAAGGCTAAGGCCCTACCTCGTCCGGACGTTCGAAGAAGACCATCGTTGAGCATGCGACCCAAAGATTTATGCCTGCAACTTGTGCTCAACAACCAAGATACACAAGCATATGGTGATAATATATAATGTCAGCATATAAATTAGCATAATCCATTAACATACATGACAAATACGCCCATGGAATAGTAATTCAAATTTTTGCAAGATATTAATTGGACGAGAAAAGAGTATTTCCATTAAAATAATCAGTAGAAGTACATAGGTGACAAAATTTTGTAACAACGCATATCAGAACCGAGAAACTAATTCCCTCCAACTAGGCCTCCACCACTTCAATCCTCCACAAAGGCAATCTCATATATAGAAGTCAATGAGGTTCTCCATCACAAAGTAGGAAGAGCTTGGGGGATGAACACAAGAAGTTTAGACCTTCAAGGACAAAGGGATGCAGACTCAATACTAAGTGAAATTTCTCTAGAGTGTCTTTGCTCTCCAAGTTGAATTGTCGAATAGGATTGGATATGGCTCAATTTATAGCCTCCAAATGGAATTTAAGGGTTGAGTTGGAGCGTTTCTAGTATATGGAAGGTCAAGGATCATGGATATCATGACATGGCATGGAAACCTGACATGATTTTTAGTTTTTGAGCACCAAACCCTATGTATGTAGGTTGTAGTGGAGAAAACTGCATATATGCTTGTTGTATAACTGATAGGGTACGTATATGTATAAAATGTTGAAATATGAAGTACATAAAGGAGTGGACCTCATCAACGATGAATACTCACTGGAATTGGCAAGAATATGGTGAATTGGTGCCATGAAATAAAAACTACCCATCGAAGAGGAATACAACCCGTCACCAACATCCTTAGTTTCCTGTTGAGAATTATCAATCACAGGGATCAAAGATCCAAATGATGCACTAGGACTAGCATGTGCAAAGGAAAATTAAACAAATGGCATTATCTTCCCTTTGTGAGGAAAACATAAAGTGCAAAAAACTGATGACACGACAATTGTCATGGCATAAATCAAATTACGCCCTAGTAGTAAATTGTAGTCGAGGGGCGCATCAACCACCTCGATGTCGACCTCCACAGTATTTCCACCTAACTGGACCGGTCAAGTGGGAAGGATCCCGTGGAGTTGAAACGAACGCCCATCAAATGTGGTCAACATAGTCATAGATTGAGATAGGGTCAGAGATCCAATGGCTTTCCAATAAGTTAGAGACATCATGCATTTTGCATCACCTTCATCAAGTACAATATGTGTGATGGTAATTTTCATGTACTCCACATGGATTTGAAATGCCACATGGTAAGGTAAGTGAGGCTTAACATACGTGACATCAAACTCAATAAACTTTGAGCCACAGGGGTCTAGAGATCCTAATGCAAATAACAAGGCATCCCTCTATGAAGGGTACATCTAGAGCATCTTCAAAGTTGACATCGCACATGGGGTTTGGCCCAAATCTTCAACAATCGAATATTTTTGGGCGACTCTGGAATTACGATTGTCGACAGAGCGCTTTAGTAATCCTTTCAGAATATGAGGCAAAGGTTCCATCTTATTGATCTACAAGGGTGTTTTTGGGGCAGGAGGAGACTCTAGACCTATAATAGTCTATGAAGAACCGTAATCATGAGATCAAGTGGCTACATCAATCGTAGACTTAATCATATTGACACATAGATGACTACCTTCATGTGTTGAGGGGTTTTGACTCCCACTTGATGCATTTTTTATGTTTGAGGTCCCTGAGGCTATATGTTTATTATGTGGAAATGTGTTTGTCAGCACAGTGGGTGGTTGGGATAAGAGCCTTGAGGCTTCCTTGATTTTGGGGCATAGGTGGGTAAGGTGATCATCTTTACAAAGTTTACAGGGAAACTTCACCTTTTGCTTCTCTTCCTTTCTCTCATTAGCATTATTATTTGATCTATCATTATTAGTGTCATCCTTGGATTTATTATTATTTTTCTGACCCTTATGATTATTACCTTGTCCTTTCTTCTTAGTCCCTCCTAGTTGTTGGTTATCATTCAAGTTAGATGACGATTGTACAAAATGCACATCTTCCGACTGGGTTGTGGTGGAGGATGAAGCCAAATATTGTCCTGCTACAGGTTGGATTATAAGAAAATATTTCAACTGGTTCTTCACCAAGTATGTAGTCTTAGAATTTGTGGAGCCTATGATGTCATCAGCATGAGGCTCGGGCTTTTGTATAGGATATTAGTTTGACCATGGTGTGTCGGGGAGAATTTCATAAATCATCCCAGATTGAGCATATATAAGGTCTAATTGTTGGGATTTGAAGATGTCTTATTTATTAGATGTTACTTCGGATGTAGAGACATCCTTCGAAATATAAGGCAACAAATACTTAAGGAACCGTTCCAAAAAAAACTCTGGAGGAATGTAGGCTTTAATCAACCTCTTATGTCTGCACCACTCTTAGATATGATCAGAGATATGTGTGGCTTTGTCTTGGTGAAAGGTCGAAAAAAGTTCTATGTTGGCATCGTAACGAACCAGTAATTGGAATTGATTGAGAAAAACCAATACCATCTGATTGAAAGTTCCATATGTTCCCCCAGGTAGCTCAATGTACCATTTTGCAGCGACCCCAATGAGATTGTGTTGAACTAGCCTCAAATGAATAGATAATTCGTTTAGGGAGTTAGATGAGCACCATAGATGAAAAGTAGTCACATGATCACCTAGGTCCTCACCAGTTTTTCCCTTCAATTTTGAAATGTATAAAGGAAGCTTGGTGGGGACGGGGGGCCATGGCGGATTGTGATGCATGGGTCATTCATTAATTTCGACAAATCTGACAGATTAAGCATGGCCAAAAAGGGAGTCAAAGTTGCGGCATTTAATCCCATGCTCCTGGGAAAGATTGGGGTTGAGGGATTGCAGACCATCCAAGGTTCTGGTATATACCATGGCCTTGTCTGGTAGGATAGTATCCTCCTCCAAACTAATTCATGAAAGGTTGTAAGGGCACTATGCCTGTGGAAGCTGCATGATAAGGATTATATACGTTGCCCCTAGATGAAGGAACTTTGTGGTGTAGGTTTCCCATAATTTGAAATTGAATCCCTCTGGATGGAACACCAGAGGACGAAGGGGGATTAACCATAATAAATGCATACATCGAAATCGGTGTGGAGGAAGAAGGAATGAAGGACGAAATATGGGAAGTAAATTCTCCACCCATTTGAGCACTCCATCCCAAAGCACTGAAGCTAGGATTAGGCTCAAAGGAAGGAGAATTCCAACCTCCAACCATAGGATTCACTTGGGGAATATGACCTCCACCAAATGAGAAAGCAACATAAGGAGGCGTCTTTCCCCCAGACCCAAAACTAGGATTCACATTAGCCGTTGAAATGGAGGATGAGAGTTGTGACGTCATGTCGAGCATACTAAAAGAAAATGGATTAGAGGCTGAAGGTATTGACTGAGAATCATGATTCCACATACCGAAAAAGAGATACGAAAGGGTTTGTTCCCATGGGTAGAGTAGAAATCATGGTTTGGGTAGCACTAGAGGAGGGAGCCTATGGCACCCACACCATTGAGGATGACGGAGTCGAGGGGATCCCACTAATCATAGAAGAGAAGGGAGTCGAAGGAATTCCCAAGACGTTCATGTTTGGCTGAGTACTCATAGTTGGATTATCACAAGTCTGGGAGGTGGAGATATATGTACCACACTTATCAACTCTACACCTTTTAGAAGGCAACTTCGATAAAGGATAAAGATGTGGTGGTAACTTCAACAGACAAAGAGACCAGTGAGGAGGTTGGTCTTACTCCATGATGACTCAAAACTCGAGATATAAAACTAAATCCTAAGGCCGACTAATAATCATAGAGCACACCAAAATAAATTAAAAAGGCCAATGCACACAAACAATATATAATGGTTGAATTGTCGAATAGGATTGGATATGGCTCAATTTATAGCCTCCAAATGGAATTGAAGGGTTGAGTTGGAGCATTTCTAATATATGGAAGGTCAAGGATCATGGATATCATGACATGGCATGGAAACCCAACATAATTTTTAATTTTTGAGCACCAAACACTATGTATGCAGGTTGTAGTGGAGAAAATTGCATATATGCTTGTTGTATAAATGATAGGGTACGTATATGTATAAAAATGTGAATTTTTTTTTCTCTCGAATGAACAAAAAGGGGACTTCAAGTCTGCAGAGGGAAATGGAAGGTCACCCAAGAAAGTTGCATGGAGTGAGGCAAAACAAATTGTAACAGATGGCATATGGACGTTGATCTGACGGTTGTTGTGTAAAAATTATCTTGAGTCTAACTTGGTGCATCTGATCAACAATACGAATAGGTTTTTGCAGTTGAAGAAATCTAGTGATCATTGTATTAAATCGATCTATTTCAAGAAATCAAATTTTATTTGATAGTTGGACATCCATGAAAAAATGAATTGGAAACCATTTTTTTTGTGATCCTTTTGTATAAAGGCTGGCGAGAATTTAATGTAAAGGAATTTTTGGCCCAAAGCATATTGAATATTTTTCAATAAAAAAAAGTATTTACAAAAAGAAATAGATTCTTCGATTTCGTTTCATGAGTTTGTGTGCTTCTCCTTCATGTTTTCACATGTCTCTATGAATTACTTTCTTCAAATTAATTTTCCAGTCTTATAAGTGTGTCAATTTGGTACAATTTCCACTGTAGTGAGTTTTCAAAACGATTATTGAGGTTCAACCTTTCCTCTTTTTTACTGTGAGTAAAATAAGACCTGCATTTCAATATTTTGTTTATAATTCTCAAATAATTTTGTGACACATGTAAATTTGTTGTTATTTCTTCTATTGGAAAGGAAGTAAAATTCATCTTTATTGGATACATTGCTTCTTGTTTCCAATTTTGTTTATCTCAATTATGTTTTTCATATTATTAAACTTTGAATGAACTTTATGAATGAGATCATGCCTCTTTTATTTATGGTGGTCATTGATTGAAATCTGAGGTTAAAACTAGGGCTTAAATATCTTATTATAAATTGAATCATTTATTTGAGATGCCTTGACATTGTTCTTTGAGCCTAGGACAATCTCAAGAACATCAAGTTGATTGGTAACACCATGTAAATATTCAATATCGATTATTGGTTTACTTAATTCCTCATTATATATTTCAAGGTTGTAAAATTGGTTATCATTCATCCATGGGAAAGGTAATCCCAATTTGATTGAAGGGTTAAACTTTCTTTGAAACACTAGCCATGTTGACTCACTGAATTGCACTTATTTTGTGTTTTCAATATTAAGCTTCTCTTCGTATGAACTTCGCTAGCTAGAATTTTATGGAGGTTTTGTCATTGACACCTATATCAATCAACTAAGATTGAGTTCCACCATTGAAAAATATAATTACTTCTTATGTCACTTGTGTTTTATCTCTAAATTGCGTCCAAGCTTTGTTAATTTCAATTTATATCCATTGTGATAAAGCTTCAATGTGTTGTATGACATCAAAATGAACCCTGAGATTGTCCATTATTATTATAATATGATCCCAAATTACACGGTTTTCTCCAACCATAAAATTTTTTTCATCTTCTTCTAATGACTTCTTTAGGTCCTCAAATATCTCAGTACCTTCAGCAATAATTTTGTCTCTTTTAGCTAATTGTTTATGACAATCATTAATTATTATATTTATTTCTTCCATTTGTGATTTCATCTCCATAATTTCTACATTATTCCATTTGGTATTTGCTTCAACACTTAACAGTTCCTGTGAAAGTTCAAAAATTTTGTTTTTCAAACTCACTATTTCCTCCATCTCAACTCCTCCTTTTGCTAAAACATCTTCCTATATGATTTCAACTTATGCGGTGGATGGTTGTTGAGCTAGGTTGGATGATTTTCTTGCTTCTTTTTCTTCTTTTAACTTTCCAATTATATAACTCAATCTGACTTCTTGTTGTTGTAACTATGAAACTTGATCCACTAATTGATCTTTTTTTTTTGTGCCTCAACCAATTCCTTAGTTTGAATATGCTCCAAGCCCGATATCTTCAGTTTTGATTTTATGAGTTGAATTCATTATCCTTTTCTTTAACTGAGGTTTCAACAACATCTTTATTATTTGGATTTTCTCCAAGAACAATCACCCTCTGTTCAAGACCATGAATACTTTTTTTTTTAACTGGAACCGAAGATTATATATATATATATATATAAGGGTTGTGTTGAAGTGAATCAACAAATCAATTTTTTTATAAAAATTGGCTCAAGGCCTATTGTATCCTCTACTGCTATATGTTGCAAAGCATAGTAAATTCCTTGTTATACATCCATGCAGTCTTGCTGCAAATTACTTTAACAAACTAACCAAGCAAAAAGACATATTTGTAGAACATCTAACGATGGATAGGTTCATTCTCTAGAACCTCATGTGCTCCATCATGGATTGGATCATTTTCTTCTACTTCCATAGGCACTGCATCCCGTCCTCTTTGTTCTTCATCTGAGTTTCCAAAGTGAGATACCATTAAATTCTAGTTAATTGAAGTAGATTGGGATTGGTGTGGCATAACCAGGGACCTAAAGTGTTGACATTCCAACTCCAAATTGTCAATGTGATGAAGAAGTGATGCAATGGTTTAATCCATTACAACAACTTTAGTCGTGACTTGCCTAAGGGCCACACTATTTCCTTCAACAATGTCTTCATGCCCGTGCAAAATGCACTTAATATCACTCTAAGAAGGATTCATTTTGAGATAGAGAAAATCGTTTAGGTTATCAATCCACAACCAAACATTAACCCAACTTCTAGTGATGATAGAACCAATTATGAAAGAGTTTTCAAAAAAACCAAGCAATCGACCAGCAGACCCACTTTCCAAACCAAGAGGCAAGGAGAGGATAGTCAAATCTACCATACCACGACCCATAAAAATTAACCCACTATTAACCCAGATTCCAGTAATGATTGAGCCAAGGTTGAAAGAGTATTCAATAAAACCAAGTAATCAACCAACAAACCCCCCTTCCATATTGATAGTCGAGGCAAAGAGAGAATGAGTCGGTATACCATACCACAACCCACAAGCAAAACAATTCTTAAAAATGATAGAAATAGGGGGGGAACAGGAATATTTGAAATTAACATGCAAAATGGCAAGGAATTGCAATATTAATTGCACTGGAAAAGCATAAGAGAACTTGGAGACCAGGGAGAACCTTAGAAAAATCCCATTCAATTTTGGAATTGATAGATAGTCATCCAGTTTTGTTGAACTCCTATTGTAAGTTCCCACAAACACCCCAAATTCAAATAGTTTCTCACCACACCAACCAATGTCACCATAGAGGAAAATGAGATTCAAAATTATATTTATCATGCAGGATAAACTTCCTTCACTCATAGAAATGAATGCACCCGTCTATTCCATGGACAGACATATGTGTGAACTACAACCCATTTGTTTTTTTGTCCTGTCAAATGTCACTCTAATTTGTTGAGCACTACATTTTCTTACAGGATGGGAAGACTCCCTTTAACTCCATTAAAAATTATTTCACCTTCCTCTATCCTTGAACCAACTTTAGCCCACCTATCAATGCCAAAGTTATGCTCTCTCTTGATGTGGAATAAGAAGAATTCTTCAAATTCCTTAAGGAGGGAAAGGGAGCGATACAATACGTTGTGAATATATTTCTCCTGGTGATGGATCTTTTTATAATCGCCTTGACCACCAACATAGAATCGTCAAGGATTGTTAATTTTTGTATTCGTGTTTCTTTTGCAATTCTACTTCCTTCCAAAAGGGCATAGGCCTATGTTGTGTTGTTTGAAACATTTCCTAATTTGCAAGCAAAGTAAGCAACAATATTTTCTCTGGGTTTTCATATAATCCCCCCCCACCCGGCCGCACTTTTTGCCCCATGTTTTTTTCACGAAGCACCATCGAAAAATTGAATGTTCGTTTGTTGAAGTGATATACATTCCCTGAATTCATCACCAGGGATCCTAATTTCCCATTTTGGGTGCAGGGATGACAACTCTTTTAAAGGGAGAGGAATTGATTCCCAACTTGAATTGGTTCATCCATTCCTCTTCATAAGCATCAATATTTTAAACCTGCCAATTGAGGCAAAATTGCATATAATTTGAAAGTCACGAGAAATCTCTTGTCATAGTTGGACTTGGTCATATCACCTCATCATTAAAGATGTTTTGTTTTGTGGTATACATATACTCTGGCACATATATTTTGGTAGGGATTCCTAGATCCATTTGAATAAATATTTCTACTTGAATCTCCCTCTATATCTCTTCCACTATTGATTGAAATAATCAGAACATGTCTATGGCCATTCAAATCCGTGCAATAGCCCACCAAGAGCATGAGACCAGATTTCTTTTGCATGTTGGTATTCTACAAACAAGTGTTGGATATATTCTTAATTATTAAGGCATGACACAAAGCGAGAGGGGGCAACTATACCATGATTTTTAAGTTATTTGAAGTGAGAATTTTTCTTTTAACTAATAATCAACTGAAGATATTAATTTTTTCCATATCGTTGTTATTCCAAATGGGTTTCCATATACCAGAACAATGATAGGAATGGTAGGCCTCAAAAAGAAGATGGTAACATTTATTTACTGTGTATTTAGAGTCACCACATCCTCAAGAGTTAACAAGATTCTGATTCCAAGGAGCACAACCATGTAGAGAGGTGATTAATGATTTAAAAAGAGGAATCAATGGAGCGTGGGGGTGAAGCACTAGTACATTTGGGTNATTTACTGTGTATTTAGAGTCACCACATCCTCAAGAGTTAACAAGATTCTGATTCCAAGGAGCACAACCATGTAGAGAGGTGATTAATGATTTAAAAAGAGGAATCAATGGAGCGTGGGGGTGAAGCACTAGTACATTTGGGTCAAATTCCAATGGCGCGTTTGACAAAATTGCCACTTTATATTGTCAAGAGAACGACAAACAACGGACCCCCTCAAACATCGTTTCACATGACGTCACTTTTCCGATACCATAGCTATTGTCTCTATTGCGATGTTTAATGTGGACACGTGTCATATCAGATTTGATTGTCCAAACCCCATATATTTGTCGCTATAGCGACATCATAGACATCGGAATTCCGACATCCCATTTCATTGGTCTCCACTACATGTGTTCTATGGGATCGACGTTACCATACGTCGTAATACCGACGTAGGGTAACATCTCTCCACTGACGGTAAGTTATTCATGTCCGACATGTTTTCTGTGGGAGCGACATTCCGAGATGTCGTAAGACCAATGTAGGGTAACGTCACTCCACTCACGGTAAGTTATTCATCTCCGACATGTTTGCTATGGGATCAATGTTCCAAGACATCACAATAGCGACGGCCTGTAGGTATTTAAAAAAAAATGTCAATTCCATTTATACAAGACCATTTCCCATGACAACATTACACTCAAATCCAATTTTTATTCCATAACCATGGCTCTAAAGGATATTCGTTGATAACATTCATAACATTATTCACTTGTCAAAAGGATAACCTTTTATAGCATCCATAACATTATGCATTAATGCTTATCCATGTTTTCTCTAAATGATCATTCTGCTTGACAATTAGAAGTTGGATGTCACCTTGACTCTCCTCTATTCTAGAGTCATAAATTTATTTTGCTGTATGTAAAGGGAATAACCATGGACGCAAGATGTTGCATGCATTATGTTTGATTATGGTTTTGGAATATTTTATTTGGTTCTTAGCAAGGCTCATGTCATTGACAAGTTGAGGAACCTCACCAAGTCACCATGGAGTAAGTGCTTGGTACATTTAATTCCAAACAATGGTTTACTAATGTATCTGAACCAACAACAATTGATTTACATTTATACAAGACCATTGTCGACAACAACATTAAATTCAAATCTTATTTTTATTGGATAACCATGTATCTAATTACCTTTTTCCAAATCTAATTAATCCAGAAATGTGGGCATCACACTAACCACTATGATTGAGTTGGGTTTTATTCCCAGCATAACCTACATTTCATTGAAGAATGTTGTGATTTCGTGGGAATGATGAGTCCAGGAACAACCAACAATGTTTTCATTCCATGGATATGCTTACCTTTTTCCAGAGCTAATAAATATGCACATGTAGACAGAACACCAACCATGGTGATTGAGTCGGATTTTATGCCTAGGACTTGTGTTTTTTTGAAGAATATAAAGGATTCATGGGGACCTAATGATTGCATTCCAATCAAAGAATGATAAGGCTTCACGATGATGGACAATATGTGACTAACAACATCTTGTTAGTCACCACAACATCTTGTTTAGGTATTATTTTGAACAATTAGTGGGAAATGCTAAACCCCCACATGCACTTCTTACTTTTTTCTAGAGCCAAATTCCATAATAAATTCACTTCTTATTTCTTAACCATGGATGTAAGATTCCATGACTATCAATTTAGATAATATATAGTATAAAAAAATTATTCTTGTGTTGGAACCTTGTATTTGGTTTATAGAAAGGCTCATGCCATTGACAAGTCTAGGAACCCTTGCCAAGTTACTAACTAAGTATTTTCCGCATTTCATTTTTAACAAGTGTTTATTAATTCTATCCTAATCGACAATGATTGAGTTACATTTCTACATTACAATTGCCCACAATAATATTACATGCAAATCCAATTTGCATTTCATAACCATATATCTACATACCTTGGTCTAGAGCCAATAAATATGCACATGTAGACAAAACATTGACCATGATGTTTGAGTTGGGTTTTATGCCCATGACAACTTACATTTTGTTGAATAATATTAAGGCTTCATGGGGATGGTGACTTTGTGAATAACCAATAATGATTTCATTCCAAGGATTGACTTATTTGGTTCCAAGGCCAATAAATATGCAATAAAACACTAACCATGATGATTGATTTTGGTTTTATGCCTAGGACATGCATTTCATTGAAGAATGTCAAGGCTTTGGGACCCACTTATTCCATTTCAATTGAAGAATGCTAAGTCTTAACAGGGATTTCTAATCTGGGAATAACTTGCAATGATTGAAGTCCATGACCCAACATCCGATTTAGGCATCTTTTGAACAATTAGTGGGCAATGCTAAAATCCCCACATGAACTTATTACCTTGTTCCAAAGCCAAATTCCATAACCAAATACAAATGTTATAGCATAACCACGGATGTAATATTCCATCAATATTAATTTAGATTAGATATAGTGGAAAGAGTTTTGATTGTAGTGTTAAATCTTACATTTGGTTCTTAGCATGAATCATGTCAATGATGAGTCGAGGAACCTCACGAAGTCAACATGGATTAAGTGCTTGCTACATATCAATCCTAATAATGGTTTACTAATTCTATAATAATTATTAATTATTGGATTGCATTTCTACAAGATCACTACCCACAAAAACATTACATTTAAATCCAATTGTTATTGCATAACCATGGATCAATTTACCTTATTCTATACACAATAAATTTACACATATAGCTAGAACACTAGTGAGAATTAAGTTGGGTTTATGCCTAGGAAAACTTGTATTTCATTGAAGAATATCAAAGCTTCATGGGGATTCCTGACATGGGAATAACTAGCAATGATTGAATTGCATCAACCTACTTACCTTATTCTAGATCCAATAAATCTACACATGTAGGTAGAACACTGGCCAAGATGATTACGTTAGGTTTTCTCATGTAGGTAGAACACTGGCCAAGATGATTACGCTAGGTTTTCTTCCCAAGACTTTACTTCATTGAATAATGTCAAGATGTCACGGGGACACAATGATTGAATTCCAATTTAATAATGTCAAGGCTTCATGGGAATGATGAATCTAGTAATAACCAACAATGATTGCATTCCATGACCCAACATACCATTAAGGCATTCCTTTGAACAATCAAAGGGAAATTCTAAAATCCCCACAAGAAGTTCATGTGGGGATTAGAATTTCCCATTGATTGTTCAAAGTGAAATTCCATAACAAAAGTGAACTTATTATTGCACAACCATGGACGCTATATTCCATGAGTATTAGTTTAGATAAGATATAGTGAAGAGGATTTTGTTATGGTGTTGGAATCTTGGATTTGGTTTCCAACAAGGCTCATGTCATTAATAATTTGAGGAACCTCTCCAAGTCACTATGGACTAATTCCTAGATGCATTTAATCCCCAACAAGGGTTTACTAATTCTATTGCAAATAGCAATGGTTGTATTTTATTTCTAGAAGACATGCCCTTACAATAACATTACATTTTGCACATGTTTTTATTGCCTAAATATAGTTTTCTTACCCTGTTCTAGAGCTTCAATAAATTTTCACATGCAGATGTATTTCACTAACCACGTAGATTGAGTTGGATTTCTTCCTAGACACTCTGGATTTCACCAAAATTCCAACACTTCACTAGTATGGTGAATCTAGGAATAACCAACAATTATTAAATTCCATGGACCTGCTTACCTCACTCAAGACTTGACCTAAAAATAAACTAAATAGCTTACCTAAAAAAGATAAATTAATAAAATTCCAAATAACTAGTTATTAAATCATTTTTTCTAGGTTGCAAAGCCCAAGGAATCATCATAGACATAATCCTGTGATACCATTGTTTTTCCCTACTTATTAGACTTGCAACTATTAGTGGTTCCTAACTATGTGATTGAAATAACCTATTTTTGCAACATAAGTACTCTAAAATAAAATAAATAAATAACATTCAAGCAAAATTAAACTACAACTACAACATACACAAAACATACACAATACCTCACCTCAGAGTGCCCCCCCTCAAAGGTTCAACTTGTGCACTTGCTACAGAATTCTCGCACACTCTTAAAAGGAAATCATGCACCCTAATGATCTTTGACATATATATTAAGTGAAAGAGTGTTAGAATACTAACAATATATGTAACCCCCCAAAGATGAGAGTGCCCTATATATATAACACAACCAAAGTATCTTTGCATTCAAAAATAGGGATGATGAAGCTTCTATATGCTTGGGGGTTCATTTTAATTACAAACTGATATTTGGAACACTGTGATCCATAAGTGATCACAGTCTCCTGAAACAAAATTAACATGATAAGAAAACTCAGTTCATTTGCTTGTCAAACCTTGAAGCATACAGGCATCATGGCTCTATTTTCATAATACAAGATTATATCGGTTGAAGGTTGGCATACTCATCAATTCCTCTGGACAATAATAGGCACAAATTGTTGCAACATCCTGGACTTGAATGCACAAATGCCAGTAGACATGAATAGTACTTTTTCCTCAATAACAACAAGTTGTCATATTCTTCATTGTTTCCATAATTGTTCAGTATCTTCCTCAACTTGTCAAAATTGTGTGAAGCCATTTGATACCCTCTGAAATAGATTGTGAAATTCTTGCTACAAGTTGTTTTAGCAAGATTTATTTAGACATATATATTATGACAACATCCTTCATCATTCACTGAAACACAAGTAATTTCACAACCTTCCCTAAATTTAATCATGCTAACAAGAAAGAAACCTAAATTACAATCCTCCTTACCTTGTGAGATGTACACAACAAAGTAGTGATGATAACAAGGATTAGGGTTTAAACTAGGTTCTTGTGATAGAATATGAGATAGTTATAGGTGGTGTTAGCTCCTGATAGTCTCCACTGATCAAATGCAATCAAATGAAATATTTCAAGTTATTGTTGGGTTTTAGGTCAAATGTTTATATTTCGCAAATAAAATTTGACATGTCTTGTCTGTCAAATGACCCTTGAGTCATGTCCAGGTGTCGTTACTACTTCCTATATAACGCCTAGTCATCACCATCTCATCATCATCCTGAAATGTTTTTTTTTTTCTTATTTTATTCAGCCTATTATCCAAAGTACACCATAAACACCATCTTGCAAACTCAAAAAGAGCAAAATTTGTGAAAAAATGAGGGTTTTGTTGCATTTTGGGAGCAGTGCGACCCTTCTGTGTAGTACGAACCTTCTGCGCGGTGCAACCCACAAAGCGACCATAAACACCATCTTGCAAAGTTACTCAAAAAGATAAAAATTTGTGAAAAAATGAGGGTTTGTTGCATTTTGGGAGCAGTGCGACCCTTCTGTGTAGTGTGACCCTTCTGCGCGGTGCGACTCACGAAACGGTGCTTCTGAGTAAGGTTGGAAAATTCAGTTTTTGAAGGTCTTCCCATTGGTATTTTCTCAAGTTTGATGGTTCATTGTAAAGTAGACACATGGGGATACTTGAACTAGTTTTTGGAATTCAAAATGGACTCCTAAAAGTTGGCCAAAAACAGCCTTGAATTGGTGTGACGCTTTTGCAGTTTTGGACGTTGTGCTTCTGTCAAACTTTCAAATTTTTTAATGTTTCCTATTTTGGTCGAAGTCAAAGGTAGTAGCTCGAATTGTAAAAGGTCATATGACGTAATTGAGTCAAATAAGGATGGTCATATTCATTTTTTATGTAAATTTGGATGATAGTGAATACATTAAAGAGGTCAAAGGTTAGTTGAGACAAATTTGGGAATTAGTTCACTTCCAAGATTTTGTGTTTTTGTTGTAGATATTTTAGGAAACTAATCCTAATCTGAAGGATTCGACCCTTGGAGGTAGGATCTAAGTTTTGCATCTATTTGTATACTCAAGGTAATCAAAAGGGGGGGGATAGTATTGTTTTGAATCTTTGGAAGCCATTGTAGTCGATTTTTGCATAAGCTTAATACAGATTGCAACAAGTTTTTACCGGGATTCTTGTGTTGGAGTTTCTGTCCATGTTTTTTCTTTTTCTATGTAAATTATCTTCATCCCATGTTTTTATTATGCTAAATATATCTCAATTTTTGAAACATAATTCATTTCAAGCTCTATTTTGTAGGATTTGGCAGTTAATTGTTTCAGTGTTCCTATAGGTGAATTCACATTACAATACTCACTTGCCCTATACCTTTGTTTTCCTCAATCATCACACTACAATGATATTCAATTGGGCATACATTTCCAGATACCTTGCCCATGTTTGACCTCTACAACTGATCTTTAAGAGTGATTATTCTATTTTCATGGTTTTCAAACCCATTGTCCAGCAAAACCCCCACTTTATTATCAAAAATCCTCACTGTACCCAATACCTAGCCTAAGATCATTGTTTTTTAGTCATCTTATTGAGGTTGAATGATTGAGAGATCCCTCTCTGGTTGGTAGGGATAGGTATTGACCAAAATATTGGTTTGAGGTTACCTTTTCCAGTTTCCTTCACAACCTTGGGAGATCTGACAGAGAGATAACAGGTGGAAAAAAGATGTCATTTCCTGAGCCCATCATCTCCCCTATACCAAAAGTGTTGCATGTCCTCATGAAACCTACTATTCTTGTTCAAGAGCACCGAAGTGAAGAACTTCCCAATTGAAGGCTAGATGCCCAAATTCATTTGCACCATAAAATCCAACTGCTCTGTCTACTTGAGTCCATTGCATAACTTCTTCTCATTCTGCCTAATTGATGGGTGACTTGTAAAACCTAATAGGACACCAAAGAAGG
>SNQJ01S0005667.1:0-21806 GCA_010110895.2 Picea sitchensis | reverse complement strand
AGTAATTTCACAACCTTCCCTAAATTTAATCATGCTAACAAGAAAGAAACCTAAATTACAATCCTCCTTACCTTGTGAGATGTACACAACAAAGTAGTGATGATAACAAGGATTAGGGTTTAAACTAGGTTCTTGTGATAGAAAATGAGATAGTTATAGGTGGTGTTAGCTCTTGATAGTCACCACTGATCAAATGAAATCAAATGCAATCTTTCAAGTTATTGTTGGGTTTTAGGTCAAATGTTTATATTTCGCAAATAAAATTTGACATGTGTTGTCTATCAAATGACCCTTGAGTCATGTCCAGGTGTCGTTACTACTTCCTATATAATGCCTAGTCATCACCATCTCATCACCATCCTGAAATGTCTTTTTTTCTTATTCTATTCAGCCTACTATCCAAAGTACACCATAAACACCATCTTGCAAACTCAAAAAGAGAAAAATTTGTGAAAAAATGAGGGTTTTGTTGCATTTTGGGAGCAGTGCGACCCTTCTGTGAAGTGCGACCCTTCTGCTCGGTGCAACCCACAAAGCAGCCATAAACACCATCTTGAAAAGTTACTCAAAAAGATAAAAATTTGTGAAAAAATGAGGGTTTTGTTGCATTTTGGGAGCAATGCGACCCTTATGTGCAGTGTGACCCTTCTGCGCGGTGAGACCCATGAAGCGGTGCTTCTGAGTAAGGTTGGAAAATTCAGTTTTTGAAGGCCTTCCCATTGGTATTTTCTCAAGTTTGATGGTTCATTGTAAAGTAGACACATGGGGATACTTGAACTAGTTTTCGAAATTCAAAATGGACTCCTAAAAGTTGGTCAAAAATAGCCTTGAATTGGTGTGACGCTTCTGCAGTTTTGGACGTTGTGCTTTTGTCAAACTTTCAAATTTTTGAATGTTTCCTATTTTGGTCGAAGTCAAAGGTAGTAGCTCGAATTGTAAAAGGTCATATGATGTAATTGAGTCAAATAAGGATGGTCATAGTCATTTTTTATGTAAATTTGGATGATAGTGAATACATTAAAGAGGTCAAAGGTTAGTTGAGACAAATTTGGGAATTAGTTCAACTTCCAAGATTTTGTGTTTTTGTTGTAGATATTTTAGGAAACTGATCCTAATTTGAAGGATTCGACCCTTGGAGGTAGGATCTGAGTTTTTCATCTATTTGTATACTCAAGGTAATCAAAAGGGGGGGGATAGTATTGTTTTGAATCTTTGGAAGCCATTGTAGTGGATTTTTGCATAAGCTTAATACAGATTGCAACAAGTTTTTACCAGGATTCTTGTGTTGGAGTTTCTGTCCTTGTTTTTTCTTTTTCTATGTAAATTATCTTCATCCCATGTTTTTCTTATGCTAAATATATCTCAATTGTTGAAACATAATTCATTTCAATCTCTATTTTGTAGGATTTGGCAATTAATTGTTTCAGTGTTCCTATAGGTGAATTCACATTACAATACTCACTTACCCTATACCTTTGTTTTCCTCAATCATCACACTACAATGATATTCAATTGGACATACATTTCCAGCTACCTTACCCATGTTTGACCTCTACAACTGATCTTTAAGAGTGCTTATTCTAGTTTCATGGTTTTCAAACCCATTGTCCAGCAAAATCCCCACTTTATTATCAAAAATCCTCAATGTACCCAATACCTAGCCTAAGATCATTTTTTTTTAGTCATCTCATTGAGGTTGACCGATTGAGATATCCCTCTTTGGTTGGTAGGGACAGGTACCAACCAAAATATTGGTTTGAGGTTACCTTTTCCAGTTTCCTTCACAACCTTGGGAGATCTGACAGAGAGATAACAAGTGGAAAAAAGATGTCATTTCCTGAGCCCATCATCTCCCCTATACCAAAAGTGTTGCATGTCCTCATGAAAACTACTATTCTTGTTCAAGAGCACTGAAGTGAAGATCTTCCCAATTGAAGGCTAGATGCCCAAATTCATTTGCACCATAAAATCCAACTGCTCTGTCTACTTGAGTCCATTGCATAACTTCTTCTCATTCTGCCTAATTGATGGGTGACTTGTAAAACCTAATAGGACACCAAAGAAGGGGGAAGTGAAATCCAAGGCCAAGCAACCTAACATCATGTATTATTATAGAGTTTATATAAAAGGTTTCTTTGTTGAGGGATCAAATGAAATATGGATAACCCACAAGTTTCCTATTCCTCAAGTAATTAGGGAGTTGTTTCCATATGTTACGGGAAATCAGCAATGCTTTCAAGGAATGTTTCTTGACAATTTCTTGGTAATTAGAGATATCGTGTATTTGATTGTATCTAATGATTGCATAGTCTCCAAGGTATTGTAACAACCTCTGGTAATAAACTAGTATAATCGATGGTAGGGGATACTGATATCAAATGATCAATCTTGAATTTCCTTCAATCATCACATAAAATTATTTAGCTTTCTTCCACTAAACATGACTAAAGATGAATGATGAAAATGCTTGGAGATGGATATCGCCAACATAAGGATTGGGGTTCCACTGAGAACTGTCTTGTAAGTAGAATTTGAAATGATATAGTTCACACAATAAGTTCTGATCAAGAGAATCACATGATAAAAATATATTGATAAAATATTGAGGTTGTTTGATCTCATATGTTTTTTCTGCTACCAGGTATCAAAGCCTAAAGGTAGTCCATATTTCATGTAAAAATATGGGGTAAACTTGAGATTATGACCTACAATTTAGGGCCTCTAATGCGAATTTATAGGTTGGTTGCCTTCGGTTCTGTGCTTGCATCAACTATGCTTTACACTCTTTAAAATTTGGCTTCCACTTCTCCTCCCGAACTAAATATGTTAAGAATCATTTTTCCGACAGTTTCTCAATCACTTGCTAATGGCTCTCCTTTATGATCCCAAGATAAAATATCTCATATTTATCTCACCATCCAAGTAGGTCGGGTTTTAGTTGGATACATGCATATGTATTCACCATGATGTCATCCAATACAATATTGATTATTTGATGAACTAGCTTCATACATTATTTTTAATAAGCATTTTCCTTGTCCATTTATGACTCTTTTGAGTCAATGGCTTCTAATAAAGAATTTAGAGGGTTATTGCTTGGAACCCTAGACCCGTTTCTTTCCAATTTTATCTTTAGCTTATGAATTTACAACCTTTATCTTTAGCTTCTGATTTTACAACCTCAATTTTATGTTATCCTTTAATAAATCTTGGTAACTAGGGCTATAGAAATGAAATTATTTAGAGGCCATTCAAGACTTGGACTTTCCTATGCTACCTTTGATTCTCCTTCTTTTCTCAATCCAACATGCTTTGGGTGTGGATTAGGTTTAGGAGTATGAAAATATCCATCAATTTCATCATCAAATCGATCTTGTTATGGTGGAGAGAAACGTCTAGAAGGATGTAAGCCTTCTAATTCATGATCATCAACTTGCACCTCTTGTTTCTCTCGAAATAAGGACTTTGGAGACTATAGGTCCCCTCATTTGTCATCAAATTTTCCTTCCCGCTACAATTGAGATGAGGACCTTGGAAATTGCAACCCTATTAGCTCATCATCGGATTGGTTTTCTTGTTGTTCTGGAGAGAACAACCTTTGAGCCTGTAAATCCTCTAATCTATCGGAATCGGATGAGGAGATGGAGATTAGAGATGGGCCAATGACAAGTTATGTAGTAGGGTCCACTTGTAATTCCACAACCTCCTTTTCCTGTGACATTGGAACTGTAGGTGCCTTGGATTCCCTCGTATCATAGTGATGATGTGATTCCATAGCAGCAGATGTATCGGGGGTTGAGGTGGAATATGCAGGGGTTTGTTTTCCATCGTGCCTAGGCCAATTGGTAGGAAATATAACCCTCACCCTGGTTTTTCTCCCTAGTAATTTTAAAACCAATTCCCAACTGATATGAAACCTACCTAACTCATTCATAATCAACATCTTTATCATACCTTGGTGGTATTACCTTGTCTCAGGGTTTTCCCTCTTGTGAACCATGACAACCATTTTCGGTAGGCTTTTAAGCAAGAAGAATGTCATGTTTAAGATTTCTTCATTCTTGAGGTGTATCATGAGTTTGACAAAGTAGTGAAACACCATGTTTTACCTCCCCTCACAAGTTATGAAATTTTGGATGATTAAATCTACCTCTTTCCAAGGTGAAATCAACAAGTCCCTTTGAATTCCTTTTTGTATGTCAGGCATAGGAGAGGGATTTTTTAGAAACTGAGGCTAACTATCTACTGGTAGCTTCAAATTATTTAACCACCTTCCACCTTGCAAGGGGAGCCCTATGGATCAATTTATGAACTCTTCAATTGCAATTAGGGTAATTTGTTGCACTAATGCCCTCCTAATGTTGAAGGTTTTAGAAAATTCCAATCCAATTCCTAGGTCCTAGCCTTGTAATCTCTCAAAAAATGAAAACCAAAATGTTTTTGCAAAGATTTTCATTACCTATGGGTTGGCTACAATTATCATCATATCTTCAAGATCGATCCCCTTCACCGATCCTCAACCAAAAGTGTTGCATGTCTTCATGCAACCTACTATTCTTGGTCAAGAGCACCGGAGTGAAGATCTTCCCAATTGAAGGCTAGATGCCCAAATTCATTTGTACCATAAAATCCAAGTGCTCTGTCTACTTGATTCCATTGCATAACTTCTTCTCATTCTGCCCACTTGATGGGTGACTTGTAAAACCTAATAGGACACCAAAGAAGGGGAAAGTGAAATCCAAGGCCAATCCACCTAACATCGTGTATTATTATAGAGTTTATATAAAAGGTTTCTTTGTTGAGGGATCAAATGAAATATGGATAACCCAAGAGTGTCCTATTCCTCAAGTAATTAGGGAGTTGTTTCCATATGTCACGAGAAATCAACAATTCTTTCAAGGAATGTTTCTTGGCAATTTCTTGGTAATTAGAGATATCATATATTTTATGGTATCTAATGATTGCATAGTCTTCAAGGTATCGTAACAACCTCTGGTAATAAACTAGTATAATCGATGGTAGGGGATACTGATACCAAATGATCAATCTTGAATTTCCTTCAATCATGACATAAAATTATGTAGCTTTCTTCCACTAAATATGACTAAAGTTAAATGATGAAAATGCTTGGAGACGGATATCGCCAACATAAGGATTAGGGTTCCACTGAGAACTGTCTTGCAAGTAGAAATTGAAATGATATAGTTCACACAATAAGTTCTGATCAAGAGAATCACATGATAGAAATATATTGATAAAATATTGAGGTGTTTTGATCTCATATGTTTTTTCTGCTGCCAGGTATCAAAGCCTAAAGGTAGTCCATATTTCATGTAAAAATATGGGGTAAAATCGATATTATGACCTACAATTTAGGGCCTCTAATGCTAATTTATAGGTCGGTTTCCTTCGGTTTTGTGTCTGCATCAACTATGCTTTACACTCTTTAAAATTTCGCTTCCACTTCTCCTCCCGAACTAAATACGTTAAGAATCATTTTTCCATCAATTTCTCAATCACTTGCTAATGGATCTCCTTTATGATCCCAAGATAAAATATCTCATATTTATCTCGCCATCCAGGTAGGTCGAGTTTTAGTTGGATACATGCATATGTATTCACCATGATGTCATCCAATACAATATTGATTATTTGATGAACCAACTTCATACATTCTTCTAAATAAGCATTTTCCTTGTCCATTTATGACTCTTTTGAGTCAATGGCTTCTAATAAAGAATTTAGAGGGTTATTGCTTGGAACCCTAGACCTATTTATTTCCAATTTTGTCTTTAGCTTCTAATTTTACAACCTCAATTTGATGTTATCCTTTAATAAATCTTGGTAACTAGGGCTATAGAAATGAAATTATTTAGAGGCCATTCAAGACTTGGACTTTCCTATGCTACCTTTGATTCTCCTTCTTTTTCTCAATCCAACATTCATTGGGTGTGGATTAGGTTTAGGAGAATGAAAATATACATCAATTTCATCATCAAATCGATCTTTTTATGGTGGAGAGAAAGGTCTAGAAGGATGTAAGACTTTTAATTCATGATCATCAACTTGCATCTCTTGTTGCTCTAGAAACAAGGACTTTGGAGAGTATAGGTCCCCTCATTTGTCATCAAATTGTCCTTCGCGCTACTATGGAGATGAAGACCTTGGAAATTGTAACCCTACTAGATCATCATCGGATTGGTGTTCTTGTTGTTCTGGAGAGAACAACCTTTGAGCCTGTAAATCCTCTAATCTATCGGACTCAGATGAGGAGATGGAGATTGGAGATGAGCCAATGACAAGTTATGTAGTAGGGTCCACTTGTAATTCCACAACCTCCTTTTCCTATGACATTGGAACTGTAGGTGCCTTGGAGGCCCTTGTATCATAGTGATGATGTGATTCCATAGCAACAAATGTATCGGGGGTTGAGGTGGAATATGCAGAGGTTTGTTTTCTATCGTGCCTAGGCCGATTGGTAGGCAATATATCCCTCACCCTGGGTTTTCTCCCTAGTCCTTTTAAAACCGATTCCCAACTAATATGAAGCCTACCCAACTCATTTATAATCAACATATTTATCATACCTTGGTGGTATTACCTTGTCTCAGGGTTTTCCCTCTTGTGAACCATGACAACCATTTTCGGTAGTATTTTAAGCAAGAAGAATGTCATGTTTAAGATTTCTTCATTCTTGAGGTGCATCATGAGTTTGAAAAAGTAGTGAAACACCATGTTTTACCTCCCCTCACAAGTTATGAAATTTTGGATGATGAAATCTACCTCTTTCCAAGGTAAAATCAACAAGTCCCTTTGAATTCCTTTTTGTATGTTGGGCATAGGAGAGGGATTAGTTAGAAATTGAGGCTAACTATCTACTGGTAGCTTCAAATCATATAACCACCTTCCACCTTGCAAGGGGAGCCTTGTGGATCAATTTATGAACTCTTCAATTACAATTAAGGTAAGTTGTTGCACTAATTCCCTCCTACTGTTGAAAGTTTTAGCAAATTCCAATCCAATTCCTAGGTCCTAGCCTTGTAACCTCTCAAAAAATGAAAACCAACATGTTTTTGCAAAGATTTTCATTACCTATGGGTTGGCTACAATTATCATCGTATCTTCAAGATCGACCCCCTTCACCGATCCTCTGATGGTGCACTATATCTAGAGGTGAGTTTGCAGAGTTAAATGGTGCTCCGAGATAAGTTCTTTGGGATTGAATTGTTGAATTGTAATTAAGTGTTATAAAATGTGGGTAATCATATGAATAAATGAGATGATTATTTAGAACTCAACAAGAGGACGGAGAGAAACAAGTGGCATGACATTGAAATTGATTGTTATTGATTGCAATCAATTTCAATATCTTTACACATGTTCCTGTCACATCTCATGAACTTAGCAATTTTCCTAAATTTTGTTGCACCAAATCTTAAAGATTAAAAACTTAAAGATCCATTCATATGGCTAGCTTCAAAGAAGCATTCATATGGCTAGCTTCAAAACTTAAAGATCCATATTGATGCATGCATTGGGTTTTTTCATTTCTAGATGAGGGATATGTTAGAATGTGTTTTAATGTTGTCTAGTGGATTGATGTAATCTTGTAACTAGTGTCATAATGATGATCATTATAACATCATTTGTTGGGAACTTATACATGTAACTAAGCTTAATTAGACTTTATTAACATTGCACATGTGCACACAAAGGTACTTTTTGGGGAGTTATTTGCCTAATGACCAGCCCCTCATGTAATGGTGACCTGCACTACTAGGTCCTTTTTATCCACCACTTATCCCTTATCTCTTAGTGAGATTATTTCTTACCTTTATGGTTTGGTGTTTCTTGTTAGAAAAAAGAGGATCACATAGCAATAATATAAAATAGATGCAGAAATAAAACAGATGCCCCTTTATTCCATATCCATTGAACTCATCGGGTACATACATCACACAATAGGAGTAAATAAGGCTATATAGGTATTACTAGTCCATGTTATTAGATCATATGAGTATCAATTAAATGGAAATCATTCATGTAATGGTTGTATAACCTCTACTACCAAATTACACTAGTTCTATTAGTAGGCTTACTGTTGAATAGGCATGAATATGGGAAAGGAGTATGACTGGTAACATGTAATGGTAGCTTATTAGAGAAACAAGGCAATCACCTTTCCCATATTCATTGATTTCATTATCTCAATAAGATTGGTATAATACAAGTAATAAGTCAGTTAGTCTTAATATTCATACTGTATCTTCCTAAGAATGATACCACTCTAATCATATAGAAGCTTCATAGTGAGTTCGATAACCTGTAGATACGACTTATGCTTTTAGTGCCATATCACGTTGTTTCCATAACAAGAGCTTAGTAATAGATAGATTAGTATGATTCCAGGCATTGTGTTGTTTAGTGATGTTTTGTATAGGCTAAGAATAGAAAGAAGAATGGTCATAAGAAGGTGTGAGGAGGCTTCCTAGAGTAGTGTGCCCTTGGTCAAAGTCATAGGAAAATTGTAATTAGAATTAGGGAAAAACATAAACAAATAATGTCTTTTTATTTTTTTGTTCACAAGATCAGCATATATGAGAAAAGAAATAAACAGATCTAAATTAAATTTTGAGTATAAAGAAAAATTTTGAGTGAAAAGATAAACCTCAAGCTTACCTCCTGATCTAAGAAATATGTACCTATCACATGTGTGGATGAAAACATTTATAATATGCTCAAAAATAGTTTTAGGTTCATGGATCAAACCTCTAGGGTTTGATATCTGTCATAAGGACTTAGGAACAGTTTTGCCAAGGTATAGACCATCACAAGACAACTGCAGCAAACAAAACTCAGATATGAAAAGATAGTCCAAAAAGGAGGTTGCACCATCATCAAGAGAGAACAACTAAGGTAGTCCTAGAAAGTAGGAGAGTGAGGAGTGAGTGAGTGTGAGTGTAATAGAATGCTAGAGGGTAGGGTCTTATTTATAGTTAGGGAGAGGGGTTAGGGCAATTTAAAATTATAATTAAATATTGACATTTAATTAATATAAATAGTAATTAAAATGTCAATTAATATTAATATTAATTATAAAAACCATAAACACATATAAAACCCCAATCACATAAATAAAACCTCAATCACATAAAACAACAAGGGGGTACATTTTAAGACAAAGTCAAGGAGGGGTCCATAATAGAAAAACATGTCCACATGAGTCTCATAATGACCTATAAACTTTATCATCACTGCATAAGGGGGTCCATCAACAATGTGGTCATGTCCATATTCATAGGCACTCCTAAGTCTCATGGACCATCCCAGGAGAGAGGAAGAGGATCACACATCAACACATCTTGGTATTACACCAAGATCTACCTGGTCAAAGACCAGGTTTCCCCAGAACACATCCAAAGGCCCTAGAACACATCTAGGGTCTTATATCAACCACCAAGGAACACATCCAAGGATCAATCCAAGCATTGAGAAAGGATTCCATGGAACACATCTAGGGGCCCTAGACACATCTAGGGACTTATATCAACCACCAAGGAACATATCCAAGGATCAATCCAAGCACTGAGCAAGGATGATCCCTTAGGAACCCTACCATTTGGATGACATTTTCTTCCCAAAAGGAAGTGAGAAGATGCCTAAAGCTCCCAATGATATCATCTTGTATCAAAGGAGAAAAATTATATTGTTGCGTAAAGGAGGATCGTTTGGAGGCAGAAAGATAGTGAGATTGCAATGAACCATTTGGAGGCCTATACATCATGAGATTGCAATACACCTGAGTGGGGAATTGTTCTTATTGTCAGAAGATAGAAAATGTTAAGATTCCTTTTTGGTGCTCCATCCTTCATATGTATGGTCACCTTAGGTAAACTTTCCCTAAGAAATATACACCCAACGATGAGGACTATGTTGAAGAGTGAATACAGGACATTTCCAAGCTCACAATTGATCTCAAAATGATAGCAGGAAGATCCATAATCCCTCTTCATCAAAAGGTAAGTCTATATTTTTGGATACTTCTTCTATTATTATTGAAAATATATTAAGATATATAGTTAGAGAACGATGTCATCAGCTCATCATTGAAAGACCTTGAGAAATCTTTAAAATATCCAACATTGAAAGAAAAAATACATATGAGGAATTGAGATGTCATTAAGAAGACTATATTTTATAGGAGGAAAATAATTTAACAATTAAGCCTACTCAAGGTAGTTCATGAATATAGGGTTTGACGGTCGAAGACACAACAGAACGCAACATGGTTACCAAAGGGGGCAGCAATGGAACCCCCTCCTACAAGAAGGTAGTGGTGCACAGGGGGAAAGGACCACGAGGTAGAGGTTTCAAGGAACCAGTAACGAGCACCTCGATTTCAGGACCAGAAAAAAACTAGGAAGGAAACCTGAAAAGAAGGGATCACATGGGGGAAGAAGCCAGAGAAGGCCAAAATGATGCACAAAAACCAAAGAATCCCAATGGGGTAGAAGGGCACAACCCATGTAAACATAAAACAACACTGATACCCAAGGTGATACTAGAAGACCCACAAACGTAACTCTTCCAGGATCAGATGAAGACACATGCATTAATTTGCAAATTCATGGGTCTGTAGCCCACAGAAAGAACATTGCGTAACTGGATAAAATATCACTAGAAGCCAAGCGTGGAAGTGGAACTCCACCTGGGCTCGAAATGTTTCTTCACAACAGTCTTCATGAATTTGGAGGACACGGATAAAGTATTTGAGGAGGGCCATATTTCCACTCCTCAATAGGACTATACATGCGACCATGGAAGGAAAACTTCTCCCCAGAGAAAGAAACCTTCAAGAATGTACCCATCTGGTTGTGGCTTTATTCTTTGTCGCTAGACTACTGGCTACCCTCCACCTTTGAAGCAATCGGGAATAAACTTGGTAAATATGTGAAGACATCGGAAGAAACCCTAAAAGGGAGATATACCTCCTATGCAAGGATCTGCAAAGAGATGGATGTTTCGGGGGCACTCCCAGAAGCCATAAGCCTGGAATTTAGGGATGAGGAATGGATACAAAGCATCGATTACGAGCAGATCCCATTCATATGTAGAAGATTCCATGAACATGGACACCTATTCTGGGAATGCCCTCTCAATAAAAAATAAGAAGCGGAAAACACCAAAATACAACAAGATGAGGATGGATTCATCAAGTCGAACCACAGAAATAGAGAAAACAAGAAACCAAGTAATACCCGAACCGAAAGCAATCTGAAAGCTAGGACTAGAACGGAAGGGAGTGACAAAACCCATAAAGGGGAAGAAGGAGGAAAGTAAAAGGCAAAAGATAAAGAAACTAAGGACCCAACCACAAATGAGAACACAAACAATGCAAGTAATAAGATGGAGTAGGGGGGTAGCACAACTCCTATGGACAGAGAAACTAGAGATACCAACACACCCATGCAGGAGGCAGACGGAGATGTGGAAATGACGCCAAGCGAGGTAGGTACGGAAGATCCTGACCTCCGAGATATCATGAAAAGGGAAAGAATAAGCCTCCCAAACATATTGGAGCAATGGAAAAGGAAAGGTGTGGACAATGTACCAACAAAGCAACTAGACTGTATCCAATACCTATTCCTCCTAAGGAAGGAAACAAAATCCAGAGGACTCAAGCGCATGCACGGGGAGATAGGACACCTAGGAATCAAAGCAGGCAAGGGACAACCACATCTCTCACCCAAGCATACTTGAAGGAATAAAGGAAGGAAATCAAATAGCATAGCCCTACATGAACTAGGAGATCTGCTAATAAATTCAAGTAAGATCAAGAAGATCTTTCTCAAATCCCCCCCACATGAGTAAATGAATATTATAACATGGAATATTAGAGGCCTAAACATCCCAAGAAAACAAAGAATCCTTAAAAACAGACTGAGGAAGGAACAATCGGACCTATGTTTCATCCAAGAGACAAAATGTACAGTAGATAGAATGGAAACAGTCAGCAAAAACCAATGGAGCAAGTACAAGACACTGGATGTAGAAGGACAGCATATGGCAGGTGGTATTCTCACGCTATGGAACCCACAAGTGATAAATATACTAGCAGTCAAAGCCACCAGATACACACTTTCGGTAAACATGCAAATCATAGGTAACACGGAGGAGATCCTATGCACTAATGTATATGGTCCCTAGATGTTGGAAGAGAAGAGAAGAATGATCCTAGACCTAGAAAACCTAAAAGCTCATTCCAGCAACCGCCACTAGATCCTATTCAGGGATTTCAACATCATCACGACACTTGCAGATACAAAAGGAGGTACCAGGAGATTGGATAGAGATGCAGAAGGCTTTTCAGCTTTCATAGACAACGTGGAAATGATGGATATCAAAACTAGTAATGGACAGTTCACCTGGAACAACAAGTGGGTAAATCAACATCAAATAGTGACAAGGCTAGACATATTCTTGGTGTCAGATTCCATTTTCCTACAAGGTTTAACTTTAGACTGCAACATCCTTCCCTGTGGGCATTCGAACCAATGGCTAGTCCAACTAGAAGCAGACTTCCAAACCACACCAAAAAATATACCTTTCAGATTCGAGAACTTTTGGATTGAACACCCCAGCTTCAAGGAGAACATCAGCCAATGGTGGTGAGAGCCACAACCTAAACACGGGACAAGGATGTTCAAACTTTATAAGAAAATCAAGTACATCAAACTTAAACTCGAGGAATGGAACAAGGAAACCTTTGGAAACATAAACCAAGAAAAAATAATTATCGAAGACAGAATGAGGAACCTCCGGGAAATATGCATAGACTTGAGTTATACAGAGGACCGAAAAAAGGAAGAGATCCAAATGACCCAGGAATGGGAAGCAAGATGTCAGCAGAAAGAGACCCTATGGCACCAAAAGTCCAGAATTAGGTGGCTAAAGGAAGGAGAATGGAATACAATGTGTTTTCATCGAACCACCATTGCTAAAAGAACCCACAACAAAATCCTCAAACTTCGGGATCATGATGGGATTGAGAGAGAGTCCCGCAAGGAGATCGAAAACATCCTGGTAAACCACTTCCATGGGATAGCCCGGGAACGCAACCAAGATTAAACAAAGGCCATACAAAAGATAACCCAACACATCCCAGACTAGTTACCGAGGAACAAAATATTAACTTAAACAAACCCATCACTAAGGAGGAGGTTGACTAGGTGGTCCAGGAGATGCCTAATGGAAAGGCCCTAGGTACATATGGCTTTACAGTGGAATTCTTCAAAGCCTGCTGGGAAGTGGTCAAACATGACATCTATGGGGTGGTGGAAGACTCCAAACACTCAGCCTCCATTCTGAAAGCACTAAATGCCACAATGATTACGCTAATCCCTAAAGCAAATGAAGCCAGGACCCCAGAAAGATACATACCCATAGCATTATGCAATGTGGTTTACAATATAATCTCCAAAGTCATAGCCAAGAGACTAAAACCTCTCCTACCCTCACTGATTTCCCAGGAATAGGCGAGGTTCGTAGAAGGGTAACAAATAATGGACAACATCATCCATGAACATGAAATGATACAAATGTTGAAAACCCAAAGGAGAGGGGGGATCATAATTCAACTTGACCTAGAAAAGGCCTATGACAAATTAACTGGCACTATATGGTCAAGATTCTAGAAGCCTTTGGCTTTGTGCAACACTGGATCAACTGGATAGTCATCCTAGTGTCAATGACTAATTACTCATTGTTAATCAATGGAGCCCAAGCCAAACCCTTTTGGCCTTCAAGAGGTGTCATACAAGGGGACCCTCTATCACCCTTCTTGTTTATTATAATGATGGAATGAATCACTAGAACAATAAAAAGCACAACTTCTGCAGGATAAATAACAGGCATCAAACATTTTGAAAACTACCCTACCTCCACGCACCAACAATTCGTTGATGACACCCTACTCCATGGCACACCCATGGTCAAAGAAGTGAAAGCATATAAGAGAATCTTAGAAGAGTTTGGGGAATCCTTGGGAACAGAGATCTATCACTCCAAATCCATGATATATTTCTTCAATACCAACCCAGCAATTCAAAGGAACTTGGAAAATATTTTAGGGTTTGAATGCAAAACCCTCTCAACGAAATACTTGGGAGTTCCCCTGACGGACGGAGCATGAAAAATGGAAACCTGGGAAGGAGTGATCAAGAAGCTACATGAGAGGGTGAAAAAATGGACTTACATATCCCTCAACCTTGCGAGCAAACTTATCCTGACCAAAGTGGTTATGCAAGAAATACCGTCCTATATGATGTCAGTGTTTCCTGCCCCCAAAGGAATACTCCAAAAAATAAGAGCCATCCAAAGGGACTTCCTATGGAGTGGAGCGGAAAGCAATAAAAAATGGGCCCTTATGGCCTGGGAGAAGGTCTATAAACCAAAATGCAAAGGAGGCCTGGGGTTATAAGACCCACAGGTGACCAATGAAGCCTACGGAGTGAAACTATGGTGGAGATGGGTCAAAGAAAAGTCAACACCGTGGGCAAACCTATAGAAGGCCAAGTATGCCTCGGACATCAACGATCAGGATCGAATTCATTTTATGAGAATAAAAGAAGGATCAGCCATCTGGAATCTAGCCTAGCGCAATAAAACCTGGATCCAGAAACACAGTTTCTAGGAAGTGAGGAATGGTAAAACAGCCAGATTCAAGGAGGTTGTGTGGCAACAGGAACCCAGAATGGAAAATCTGGATACGGAGGAACTCCAACAGGAGATGATCTCTCAAAGCAAAACCAAATTCCATCACTACTGGAAACAAGGAAATGATCGGGATAGATGGAGGATCTGGGAGAAAATCAATCCACATAACAACGATTAGATCACAACAATAATGAAAGAGGTGGAGGAGGAATTGGGGAAAAGGAAAACTATAGTCTTAGAAGAAGAGGACCAACTAATATGGGGCGGGAAAAATAGAGAGGAATTCAACTTAAAAGAAGCTCAAAAATACGTTGCGAACTAGGACCAAGAAGACCCAACGCAACAATGGGAAAAGATTTGGGGTAGTCCCCAGTGACCAAAAATCAAAATTTTCAAATGGCTAGTTCTTCACAACCAAATTCTAACCTGGGAAAACCTAAGGAAAATGGGCTTCATAGGCCCATCATGATGCCACCTCTGTCAAGCTAAATAAGAAACAACAAATCACCTCCTCGATGAATGTAATTACACAACAGACATATGTGACTGGGCAGTAGGAATCTTCCGCCAGTCAAATAGGACCTGAGGTAACATCAGCGCAACCATCAACAACTAGAATGAAAAATACAGTGAAAATGAAATGATAAACCTCTGTTGGAACCTCATGTCAAGGATGATCATATGGGCAATATGGAAAGAAAGGAATCAACGCATATTTAGGAATGAAATCCTCCCTGGAGGGAAACTCAAGGAAGCAATAATCTCACAAATCTAAGAAATGGTCCAGAGTCACAACTATCATACTGAAGGAGTGCAACTCATAGGAGAGGACTACTGAATATGGAAACCTTTCACCTAAGAGATGAGCACAACAACACACAGGTAGGGTGGCCACTTCAACTGCAATTAGGAGAGCGCAATTGGACACCTCCTTTGGTTGGTTTCCTCAAGTTAAATTTTGATGAGGCGGCAAAAGGAAACCCAGGCATGATATGAATGGGAGAGGTATTCGGAGATAGTGGGGGTAACATAATCTGGTTGTATGCAGGAAGCTTGGGAAGCTCAACCAACAACACAGCGAAATTTGGATCCCTGAAGCTTGATCTCGAAATTCTAATCCGAGAAAGGATGACCAACACTATCATGGAAGGTGACTCCACCCTGGTTATCAACACGATGAAGAGACTCCAAAAAGGCACCCGAGTGGGAAAGGTTCAGAAACACTAGTGCTTGGCACACTACCTACAAAAAATCTAGGAGCATCTGCAAACGATTAACACTTTGGAGTTGCATTGGGTATGCATGTCTGCAAATGGCCTAATGGACAGAATTTCCAATGAGGGGGTGAGTAAGGACGGACTAGAACTAGATACGACCTAGATCAATATTTTGCAAGGACAATTTAGAAATGACTGCACACACCTAGTGACAAAAGATTGGGACAACAGTTTAAGCAAGGGAGGTCACATCGAGGAGTTCAACAAAAATCCCAGTGAAAGGCTCGAAGGCCCCAGGTAGGTTAGGAGTGTCCACCACTTGACTACCAATCACAATGACGGCCCAAATTACACAACAGGTGAGGGTACGGAAACAAGATCATGTCAATAGTAATATTCACACGGAAAACCTATGGGAGAATAATGGCGGCAAACAGCATGCAGCCAGTGATGTAAGGAAGGAGGGATTGACATGGACCAGCATTGATCCACCATGCCAAGGACCAAGTATGGGGAGTTTCCCAGCAGGATTTCAAGCGATCAGGAGCAGGGGCTAGTACAGGAATAATGGTCGAGCCATCATGACCATATGTACTATGACAGGGAAAAAGGACAGGAATTTTCACCTATACTAGCAGACCATGATTGGAAGGACGAGCCCACAACAGGAAAAGATCAATAAGAGAAGAGAACAATTGCAAAGGCCAGTAGAAGAGTGCAATTGCAGAGGCAAACAGAAGAGAGAAAGTGCATAGGTCACCAAAAGACACAAAGGCAGGGAAAGGAGAAACCCCCGGGGAGACAGGGATAGGTTGAGAGCATAACAAAGAAGCAACCATAGGCCAGATGATATGGTGCGCATGAAGCGAATGAACCACATACGAAAGACCCAGGGGAAGGGAACTCAGAACAATATGAGTCGAGTTTCAAGGATGGAGCAGGCAGCAAAGGATGCGGAGGGCACCTTTCATACTCTGGTGGCACGAAAAGGAAAGGCAACCATTACTCGGCTGGAGAAGGCAATCAATGAAAATCACAAGGGAAAAACATGGAATGCTCTGGCTAAGGAGGAGGACTAGGTAATTGACCCAGGAGCCACGAAGCTCAGGGAAACCCTCTACCAAAAAATGGTGGAGAGGGCATGGCAAACAAATATGCTGATCGGAAAAGTGAGATCAGAGAAGTAGGACATTGTTAAGACCCAGAAATGTCCCTTTTTCACTACATCTTTTTCCCATTCAACCTTCTCATTCCTAAGATAAATGACTATTGTAATTATCACTAAGACCCTTTTTCGCAAGGTATGAACTATTCATCTCACTTTTATATTTTCATTTACTTAACATGTTTGATTGATAACGTTCACATATTTTATCCATGAAATAGTTTAACTAATGATCAAAATTATTAGAACAGCCCACTTCGAGAAACTCGTTGTTGTTACAGCTATGCGCCGATCTTGGAAGTTGTTACATGACTATTGCAATGGATGCCACCAGTCCTGGAAGCTGTTACACGACTACTACAACAGAAACCCGTCAATCCTGGAAGTTGTTACAACAGATGCCACCAGTCCTATTGTTATACGACTGTTGCAACACCTGCTGATTAGATATGTTGGCTCAAGATGTTGATCAAGGGGAGTTCTAGATTTTGTATTAATGATATCAAATGAACAGCTTGAGAATCGGGGGATTCTCAAGACTATTTTGATTATGTTTCTACTGAATGACTCTGAATTTAAATAGCAGAGCTTTGTTAACAAAAGGAGGTTATTTTACGGGAGAAAATAAAAGTAACGCTTATTGTACATGGACATCTTTGGCAATTGAATGAAAGAGTGGATTGAATTCCTTTAGAAAGCTACAACCTATTTCTTTGAGTGGATTCAGTGAGAGGGAAAGGGCCCACCTTCCTCACCGATTCCCCTCTGTTTTGAATTCTAGATTAGTTGTTTTAAATGTGAATGATTTAACTGTTAGACATTTCTAGAATACAACTACAGTTACAGTTTCATTCCTTCTTGTTAGATGCACATAAATTTGTCTCATGAGAATTAGAAGTCGATTGTTGAACATTGTTGGAGAACTGCTTTCCCTTTTTTTTGCATTAGGTTAAAATCTTGTTTCCTAGAAATAAAAGTGTGAAGTACCTTCTTGCAATAAGTAGATTTCATTTCTGCAAATAGTATAGAACTTCTTCCTGCAAAAGTAAATTAGAAAGTTAGATTAGAGTAGGCAATCCAGGGTTCTTTTACATTCATCAGTTTAGATTGCAATTATGATTTCAAATCTATAGAACTCCAGCTGTATCAGCACAACTATGTTAGTGATAATGTTTGTTTCTTTTTTTTTCCTTAGTACAATTAGATTAGAGATGCTTTCATAATCTAGCATAGACTGTGCACAATTATATTGAAATAACAGAATTCCTTGGGTATACAATTTATATTGAACACTTTGATTTTCTATTCAAATAGACAATTAAAGTGCCCAACATTTTGGCGTCATTGTCGGGGAGGATAGTTATATATTTTGGTAAGCACACTAGTTTTCTTTCTTAGGAATGAATAGTCTGCATGAATAATGAAACGCGAGAATGAATCCTCAAAAATACTAACCTTACAGGTACCAAAGGACGTGGAGGAAGAAATCCTAACATACTGGGAAGACAAACCATTGTTGATGAGATTATAGCTAGAGTAGATTCTTCTTCAGGATCTATTTTTTGCCTTGCAAATCCTCCAAGAAGACGTGATCCGCAGTCAGCAAAAATACCCCTTCTCGAAACATCATTCTCATCAAGGGATGAAGCTACAGCTGAAATCGAAGATGAATATTTGTCACCAAAAAATTAGCAAGCAACACTGGATAACATTGAAGATCAAGGAAGTATATCCTGGAACATGGAAAATCTAGAAGAAGTTGTTTATCAGATCAACGGTCGAATAGTCACTAAAGAAGAGTGGGACGTTGTTTGTCTTGAGTGGAGAGAAAGAGCACATATGGAGAATTAAGGGGATAATGAAGAATAGCTCCACCAAGAGAATCCACAGAACAACGAGGATCAGGTAAACAATGGAAATACTATATCTACCCTGGTTTTTCCTATTTTTGATGTTCCCACACGAGGGATGGCTTCTATGAAAAACATACCTCTCTCATCTCTCCCAAATTTCCATGGATTATCTACTGAAGACTCGAATGAGTTTTTGTTTGAATTTGACATTTTGTGTAGAAGCTATGACTACACTACCACTACACAGAAGCTTAAATTGTTTCCAGCTACACTAAAGGGTAATGCGTTAAGATGGTTCATGAGCCTTGGAAGAGAAAACATTTCAACATGGGTACAAATGAGGCAGTTTTTCCTGAACAAATACCAATACTACTGTCGAACAAGGGAACGAAGAGAAGAACTATTCAAGATGTCACAGAAGGAGGCTGAGACCCTTAAAGACTTTGCGGAGTGACTCCAATATAATCTACAAAGGTCTGGACATCTGGATGTGAGTAAGGACATTCTGAAAACCATTTTGCTAAAAGGACTTAGAGAAGATTTCTTAGATATGTTGAATATGCTTGGCAAGGGAGATATATCTAAGGAATTGATGTAGGAGCATCACTCTAGCTCAGCATAAGCACCAACCAGTCAGCACATCCAGTGTGCATCCATGAAGGAGAGAGGCAAAGCCCTCTCGTTTTTCAAAATTTTGAAATCCGATATCATTTGGGGATTTGCGTTGTAAGGCTTTTAATGCCAAGCCACACCTTTGTATAGGTAGTGGTTGATGTTACCTTTAGTGGTTACCTACAGCTAAGTCCAGATCAGTCAGGTCTGCGACTTCCTTTTGTGTAATGTAGTCGTAGAGAGCCTCTCTGTGAGAGTGATGGCTCAGAGACGGTGAGATGGAGGATAAGATCATGAGAGAGTCCTCTTTGTAATTAGGGAGAATGAGTTAGGAAATTAGAGTGATAGGACTCAGGTCAGGTAGAGTAGAGATTTAGGAGAGACCAGAGCAGAGAGGTCTCAAGAGAGAGCTGAGACTTGTTACATTCCATCCATTGTAAACACATTTGTATAGGCATTTCTGAATACAATAGAAGAGCAGTTTTTCTTTCCATGAACTTTCTGTATGTGTTTACATGTTTTTATGCATTTCTTGTTTAAATGCATAACCGGTGAAGTATTGCATGAGTTCAATTTCTTCCTATCTTGGAGTTTCTGAGTGCAAGGAGTGCGTTGACAGAGGTGAGACAGCCTCAAGAAAGCCCAAGAGGGATAGTGTTGAACCTTCATCAGCAGAGGTGCAAGGAGTGCACAGGAAATAACTCTGTTTTGAGTTTGACGAGGAGACAGAACTATTGAAGGTTCTGTGGAAGCTCTGTCAGGTGGGCATTGAGCACATGCATAGGGTGCATTGAGGAGAACTCTATTTCAAGTTCGATGAGAAGATAGAATCACTGAGGATTCTGGAGAACTCTGCCAGGAGGGCATTGAGTTGGTGCAAGTGTGCACAGGAGGTACTCTATTTCGAGTTCAAAGAGAAGAATTTTCAAAGAAAGACATTCACATGGTTACTAAACACCCTGTAGACTCAACAGAGTGTGCTTGAGAAGGAAGTTGCACAAGAAGGAACTTCCATCCCTTCAAGAAGAAGGCAAGGGTCGAATCCCTTAGAGGTTCAATTTATGAAGCTCAGGACGGACAACACAGTTGTGTGCAAGTACCCTGCAAGGAGTGCAAAGGTTGAGAGAAATCCTTTGAGATTTCAGAGCGAACAAAGCTCAGGAGGAACAATGTTTTCCAGAAAGCAGGTGAGACCCAAGGTCACAGGGTTAGCAGAGAAAGCAAAGGTCGAGGCCTTTGAAACTTCGAAATCTTTCAAGGGAAAGAAATAAATATCAGGAGGAGAGAGCACAAGGAGGACAGATCTGAACCGTCCGATCTAGCACCAATACCCGACAATCATCATATCCGAAGGAAGGTGCATAGAGTTTAACGTCTGGGATGGTCGCGTAGGAGAGCAGTTGAAATGGATAACGGAGACACTTCGTGGAAGAAGTGCTGACGTCACAAGAGTCGTTGATATCGTATTCAAATTTGGTATTTCAGAGTTTGAGATTTGGAGCGTCGAAGAATCATGGAGTCGCTGCATCGCGAACTCCCGGTTCGTGAAATCTCGAAAGGATTTGGAGCAGCGAGAGATTTTGGAGTCGTTGCATTGCGAACTCCCGGTTCATGAAATCCCAAAAAACTCTAAACCATCAGATCTGGAGCGTAGTGATCTGAGAGCCATTGGATCGAGGGTATGTGCACGAGGAGATTAGTCCTTGGGAGGTGCATAAGAAGAGGGATTTGAACCGTCAGATCTAGCACCAAGGACCAGTAGTCATCAGATCTGAAAGGAGGTGCATAAGGTTTAAACCTCGTCTCAGCAGAAGGAAGAGGAGTCTTTCGACTTCGAAACCCAAAAGTCCTGAAAAGATTAGGACCATCCATCGTTGGAAGTCCACGTGGCGGAGATCCACGTATTTCAGGGATTCGGGCATCGAAAGGCAACAGGAGGGGTCTTTCAACTTCGCAACCCGTGAAGTCCCGAAAAGCATCGGAACCGTCCATTTTGGAGGACAGGTGTTGAAGATCCAAGTCTACCAGGAGATTGAGGAGAAGAAGTCGTTGCATCGTGAACCCTCGGATCGTGAAATCTCAAAAGAATCAGGACCGTTGATGTTAAGCCCTAATATTGGCTCATTACCCCTTAATTGGGGCATATTAGATTAGTAATGCTATTTTATTTATGTCGGCTTTAGGCCATTAGTTGTAATTTATATTAGTAATGTTATTTTAATTATGTTGGCTTTAGGCCATTAT
>SNQJ01S0005666.1:308427-323291 GCA_010110895.2 Picea sitchensis | reverse complement strand
TTCTCCACTTGTCCACATGACATGGACCACTTCCGTTCACTCCTCCTTGTCCTCCGACACCTATCCCACTCCCATCCACATCATCCCACCATAAGTGACACATCCTCCCTGGATCAATTATGTCCTCATCACCTCCTCATTCACTATTTCCCTTCATCCCTGCCTAGTCACCACTCATCTACCACTTCCAATTGTGTGCCCTAGTATTCATACCAGCCTCCACGCCTCTTCCATTAGACCGCTTAGCCAATCCAGGTGGCACCGTGAGAACACCTCCACGTCCCAGGAGTGCAGAGTTGGCCGGGCCATTCCCGATCCCAAGGAAGCAGTTATTGAAGCTGTTGGAGGTGGTTAGACATCGTCTCAACTATTAATGGAAAGTCCAGCAAAGGATTAAAGGCATGTTGATTCATCCATAGGGTTGTTAGGAGTCTAATTGCGTCTGTCATAACTGCACAATCACTTAGAGACTGCATATGCAGACTGCCAGTAGACATGTAGACGTAATGCTTTTAATGCAGTGTCTAGTTTTCATTGTTGTTGTTTTGTTGTGAGTATATGTAGGCAGTTTTTCCATTTTTGTAATGTTCGATGGTTGAGCGAGGCTCCCGATTGTAAATTTTGATGAAGCACTGGTTTCTCTAGTTATGTATTGGCACTTGAGATTTCTTGTCTTATGAATGTTAGCCTCTTTCCATTTCTCTGTTTACACTGTGTTAGAACATCTCAGAATTGGAGGATCCAATCGAGTTGCGCTATTATAGGATGATGTAGGTTGGATCACTGTAATAGTTGCATTGTTTCTAATCAGTTCTTGTATTTTATCAACGTTGAATGATTTGGAATTGGAAGATCCAATCAAGTCACCTTTCAGCTCCTCTGAAACTCTGAACCAAGAGGATCTTGTATTCTGAGTTTTTCCTCCTCAAGCTGTCGAAAGGCCTGATGCCCAAGGCAGTCTTGCTCACTCCCCCTACTAATTCTTCCATCTTCTCATTTTATAATCAACCAACTGATGGAAGTTAGATCAAGACCTCTTCTGTCTTACATACCAGACCCAATTTTCTGAGTTAAAGTGATACCTTCTTAGGTCTCTATCCATTCGACCACCCCATTAAAATTATTCATGACATAAACTGATGGGTGTTGGGCTCTACTTCTATTGCAATCCAGGCGTGACTTCTGACATTAACAGTTTCTATTAATGTTTATTTCTCTTCTCTTCCCTCGTATCCATTGAACTCTGTATCTACATTACCAAATTTGTTCTTCTGGACTTCGGCCTCTCTTTCATGGTTGGAGGCTCCCTCATCTTATTCCATCTCTTGAATCTTCATTCCGAGATGATATGTTTAATCTCTTAATTCTGCAAAAAGTGCAAGTGACCATTTTGTTAGAATTTTGCATATAAAGAAACTTGCCAAACAATCCTACAAGTACTTTTTTTTCTTCTTAGTTCATGAAGAATATATCCCCATTCCCCAAAAAATAATAGTGTCATGTTATCCTTGGCTAATAAATAATTTCATTCTGCGTAGGTGCTTCCCTCAAACCAGGTTTCAAGTGACCATGGTTTGAATCCACGAGTTAATCTCTTCCTTAGCGACTCTCTTCGCGTTCTTTCACACGGGGCTTGTGAATATCACAGACCCATGGCTAGGTTACCACCAAAGTCCCTTTTTACCTGTGCACGGGACTAGGGTCGAGACCATGTCCTATCTACTTCGACCTTCGTCTATTTTCTGTTGTCAACTCTTGTTTCCTCTCGAAGTTACCTTTTGCTGAAATATCCATTATCTCCACCACAAGGATCGGATGATCGATATTTAATCTCCTATAAATTAGATGAATGCACCTCTATCTGGAGGCTTCATGATATTGACGGTTTGCAACTTAATCAAGTGTTGGGATGGACGATCCTCTATTAATTCGGTGCTCCAAGGGTCTGATACATTTAGTTCCCACGCTGCTCAACTCCCCTAGAGTGACAATTTTCCTAAGTGCTTACTCTATCCTTCCACTTCTTGATCCCATGGTTGAGAAAGGTCCCAAAGGGATCCTAAATCAACGGTCTGTGTGCCTTAGTGACTTCAGGATTCAACACTTTTCACTTGTAGAGACTTGAAAACCTCCAGAGTACCAAGTGTATGGACTATGATATCTAATGTCGTGTGTCTTCTAGGATCAATGGTTGATATGTACTCCAGACTTCAGGCCTTTGGGAGTTCTCATCCCAATGTAAATTGTCACATATTTTCCCTCTAGAGTGCCCAGTATCTGGACTGCACAATCTATCGCCATGTGGAAAAATACTAGAAGTGGACATGTGGCCCAATCAAGAAGGTGACACGTGTCATGTTCTAACTGCCATTTCAATCCTCCATAGGTTCAAAACTCGTTGACACAAGACACACATCCCATGTTTCCACATCATCCCAGGTGAGGTCTGCGAGCCACATCTCTTCGGAATTTCGAGCTTCAGAATATTTTACGCTTGCATTCCTCAAGTCTCTCGAACTATGGATTTTTGAACTCCTTAACCTTTCGGGGTCCACATCACCTCCAGGTGACATCATAAGTCCCCACCACTTTGACTCTTTGGGCTTCATAAATTCAGGCTTCGGGAGTTTCCATACTATCACACTCCAATTCTCCCAAGCTCCGAATGCCTAAATCGTTGTGAGATCTATGGCTCACAATCACCCATGTGCAGATTTGATAGTCCTCAACACTCCTGAAACCCACCACTCTATCAAACGGTCGATGGACATTGGGACTTCGGGAGATTTCACATCAGCACATTCCATTTCTCCCGAACTCTGAATTTCCAAACTAGTCGATCTGCCGACACATGTCCCTTTTGATGAACGGTCCAGATGAACTTCATACTTTGAGACTTCGAGAGTTTTCACATCAACACACTCCAATCCTCCCAAACTATGAATTCACGAACTGGATAATCTGCCTACATTGGTCTTCCTTAACGGACAGTCTAGATTAACTCCAGACTTCAGGCTTTAGGATATTTTCCTGCATGCAACATGAGGGATCGCTTCTCTCGGAGTGTCGATCCTCCGAACAACCACGAGATCTATGACTCACATTCACTCGCATGCAGATCTAATGGTTAAGACTTGAACCTACTCAACCTTTTTCTTCGCCGTCATCGGATGACCCTTGTTCACCTACCCTCTGATCCAACAATGTCGGATCTCTATTGATCCCACAGTGGCAATCGCTCATGAATTTGAAAGGGACGATCATGATCCTTCGATCCCTTACAAAGGATTTCTAACGTTCTATTTCCTTTGTATATTCTGCAACACCATTCCTCCTGATCTTTTCAACTTCACGGTCTAAATTCTATCTCAACCACGAGACTCTGACCAACATACCCAACCCATACCGGCCTAGTGTTTCCACCAGAAGATCTGATACCAATATGTAACATACCCTACCACCCATAGGCTGGGGTATGCTACCTTCAATCCCACCCTTGGAATTCTTTCTCTTACTGATACATTTTTAAATTAATAAGGATGCATAAAAGAAAATATCTAATGACATGCACAACAATAACCAACAAGCATGCATATTCTAAAGATTCAATTAAATGATAAATAGATACATAACATAATACATTCATGTAAAGGTGAATAATAACATAACAAAGAGCACTTATCTTTATAAACAGAGACACCAAATGGTTGCATAACAAGGACGTTCTACCCAACTGTAGACACTACTGTTCCAAATCTCAATAATAGTGTCACCCCCGAGCTAGGGCTATGAATCAACAAAGACGGTTCCAGAGTGTTACTTGGCTTCCCAAACCAATCAGCACTCAAGCTCTCACAGGATTTCCCAACACTCACAACAATCCAAGTATCCAGCTCTCTTTTGCCAAGCCTATGCCATCTAGGAGAATGGACCCCCACCCTTCTCTACCACGCAGTCCCTCAGGAAGTCCTTCTCCTTCCAGGGCTCCAACACAACTGATATATAATCTCCATGCTAGAACTCTCAGGACTTGTAGTTGTGAACAAAATTAGACACAGGTCAATGCATCTTAGACATGCAGGCCTGAAGTCATGGATGGATTACACCAATGACCTCTACAACCAATAATACCATGGCTACTCCTCAAAATTTCATTTCCCTTTCCCCAAGACAAGATACAAACAAGGAAAAATGAATGAGTGATAGGTAAGAATGGAATGAAAGAACGAGTGAGTAAGTGAGTGAACAAATGAACCAGTGAATGAGCGAATGAGCAAATGAATGAACGAGCGAACCCCCCAATCAGACCAGGGACGGGTTTAATTATTTTTGTGGGGAATCAAGAACCTCCTAGCCTCCCCCAAGAAGCTCACGTAACTGATCAAATCCCTTCGACAAAAAGGGTAATTAAAATAGGAAATAAACATTTATCCCCTCAAGCCCCCTCCCTTGTCGAATCATAGCCCCCTATAACTCTAGTCCTTGTCCATCTAGCAACCAATGATGTATTTATTATCAATAATGATCAAAACATTACATTTCTTGGGTACAACATTCTTTTAATAATTGTTTGGGCACTCTAGCCTCTCAGCAGTGTAACAATATATTATTTAAAATGGGGTCTCAAAACCTGGGGTGTTACATGTGACCACATGTACCTAGAGATATCTACTCAATATCTTAAAATTTTCAAGGTCTGAAACATCCCAGAAAATAATTTATAGAAAAGGTTCCAAGATGACCTGTTTGAAATGGATTTTAGGAGCATTCAAGAACCCTAATGTCCATAAGGAATATCTTCAAATGTATAGTGAACCAACATCTGAATTTTTTATTATATTTACATAAAGAGATATTCTCTGTCGGTTCACACTTTCAAGGTATAGAACATCCCAAAACATAAGTTATCATGAAAATTTCAAGATGACCCAAAACTAAATTCACTACGCTTCCCTTTTGGAATGGTATTCATTGTTTGCTCATCCATTTTTCACACACACACACACACACACACACTTTTTCACAATACTTTATATTTTTATACTTTTTTCATAACCCTTCATGAAGGTAAATGTCCATTCATTAAGTAATTAATTCTCCTTTTGTACTTTATTTTTCCAAATACCATGGGAAAATACCCAAACCCATGGATTTGAAACCACCATTTCACTTTTTACTTTTTCACATGCACCCCTTTTTTAATATACTTGTAAATCTATATATATATATCTTGGAAATTATGTGTATATTGTAATTCCATAATATGAAATTAATGACAACAATAATACTTTGTTATCAATGAAAATAATTCCAAATATATCCCCTTTGTCATTGATGACAATCTTGTAACAAAACACATAGTCCACCAGGCATATAAAGAATTACCCCCTGTCTGCAACTCTCCCCTTGTTTACAAATCTCCTAGGAATAGAAATATTGATTCCCTTATCTACAAATATTCCCCTTTGAAATCGATGGAAAAGAGATGCTCCCCATAAACGTATGCTTCTCATTAACTACTTAGTGTCTTGATCAGATGGATATTACTCCCAATTGCACATCCCTTAATTTGTTGTGATTGCAAAAAATTCTCAAACACAGTAAAGAAACACTCCTTAAGAAGTCTCAACATTGTCGCCGACAATGCAAGATAATCAATCTCTACCAATATAGACAATCTTTGTATCCAACATAAGCAATAGTACATCTCCAACAATAGTCAAACATGCTTTGATCAGTCTCAAAAAATATAAATCGACTCAAAAAGAAACAATTGAGTCAACAAAAAGACATCAGTTGGGTTCACATATCAACAAATTCATGTATTACCCCCGTTGAGGAATCAATAAGTAGTAGCAATAGTTCTCATCAAAAATTCTATTCAACAAACATCTTAGTCGAAACTCAATCGACAAATACTTAGTCAAAACTCTAGTCGACTATCATGTCAGGTCGATCCTCAATCGACCACTTCCAAGGAAATCATCAGTAAGTAGGAGGAATTCTATAGAATTGTACAACCAATGATACATAACGATATGATATCCTCAAACATATGGTCAAATGATTCATCAATCCAACCAAAATATTTCCTAGTAGTCGACACTGGTCCATAATTTTGTCTTTAACATCTCTTCTGGAAATATATAAAAGAAAGATTAACATTCCTTCAATTTTTATGGTGAGGATGATGACAGGGCACATATTTTTGTGTTGGATGATCAAAGGAAGTAGGATCAGGGTTATGTTCACTTATAGGAGTATAAAAACCCGACATATCAACAACAACAACATGATCAAATTATGGTATGTGAGGAACATGTGACTCATCAATATATTCGATACAATCAACAGTAGGTTGTTCTTCTATAAAACCAGTTTGAATTCCTCCTGCAACAAATAGAACTTCCTTGGTTGTAGAAAGGATAGGTGTAGATGGGGAGGAAACAACAACATTATATCCAAGACCAGTCTTAATGAATGAATACATTTGAAATTGATGATATTTTCTAAGGTTTCATCACTCTTTTCAAAATTCAAGGTTCTATTTAACTTAATTGTTGTTTTCTCTAGTTCCTTTATTAAGGAAACAATTTTAGATTCTAGTACTTTGGAATTTTCTTCCTTTTCTTGAGTTGGATTCTCACCACTTCTTCCATCCTTATTTCTTCTTCTAATTGAAATTTTAGGTTCATGATTTATGTTTCTTCAAGGATTTATGACACTTTATCTTTTGAATCATGGTCCTCTTCTTCATATTTTGGCAGAGGCTCCTTTTGTTCCAAATTCTTCTTCCTAAGCTCCTTTATTTTACTTAAGGCACACATGAGTTCTTCTTCAATATCCACTTCCCCATTTGTTTCAACATTTTCTTCTTCTTTTGAATCCATAATTTCTTTCCCTTTTTCTTCATCAATATTTGTTTTTATGGCCATGAAAAGAGTTTATTTTCTTTCACTACCAGAGATACTTTCATTGCTCTCTTCAGATGAGCTACTTCCTCTTTGTATTGAATACTTTTCTTTTGCTTATGGAATTTTTTATTCTTTTCACTCTTTCCCTTTTGATGAGGTTTTCTCTCTTTCTTATTGTTATTGTTGGATTACTGAGAGGGGGGGGGTGAATTAGTAATAGCGTAATTATAATCCTTTTTCTCCAAATAATCCAAGTGTTATATCAATGTAGAAATATTATCCAATAATGAGCAATAAGAAATGAACAATCACACACATACATAGTACACCAGTGTTTTACGTGGAGAACCAAATCAGGAGAAAACCACAGAATGCTTTATCTTATATGTCTTGAAGAATTACATTCATTGGAAGCACCAACTTCCTTTGTTTTCCAGCTACAACTGGAAGGAGGCTCCACCACCCTAGTTTCTTAGGATACAACCTGAGGGAAGATCCAAATCCACAATTCTTTGGATACAACCAGAAGGAGGCTACAAACCCCTATGTTCTCTGGCTACAACCGAAAGGTGGCTACAACCACCTGTCCTTGCCCCGTCCACCCTCCCTGAAATAGAAGTAGAATAATGGAACCACTGTCACACTATCACTGCGAGATATACCATTGTAAACATGTACCAATAAACCTGAACCATGCATCAACCATGCATCAACATGTACCTCAAACTGTAATCAACATGTACCATAAACAAGTGCATCAACCATGCACCAACCTGTACCAAATAATCTGTAATCAACATGTACCATAAAAAAGTGCATCAACCATGCACCAACCTGTACCAAACAATATATAATCAACCTATACCATAAACAAGTGAAACCAACCATGTACCAAGTATGTACCAATCATTTGTCAAGTACTCATCAACTATGACTCATCAATATGTACCAACATCATCAACTATACACCTCATGTATGTGCCAACTCATCAACTACTTGTCTCAACCATGTACCCAACTTGTACCTCAACCAAAACCTCTCATAAATTTCATCATCCAAATATGATTTGTAACTCTGTAATAGACCTGGTGTATATTATCACATACCTTCAAACCTTCCTTAACTTTAACAATAAGAGACTAGCATTTGCATCAAATGTTTCTTTAGTCTCACAAGACTAGTTTTGGATTACTCAACAACCCTAACTTGAAATTATCATAACTTTGTACCTGTAATGAATATAGATCTGAAACTGATACACAATGTTCTTCAGTGTGTTTTATGCAATTTATCCAGGTGTCACTACTTGGAACCTCTCAGAAAATGAGTTATGGAAAAAATGGCACACCTTGCTAAATTCTAGCTTATTCTAGAGAGCGACCTTGTAGAGCGTGCCCCACACGAATGTTTGTTGAAATTATTTGAAACCATTACACAGAATACCAAATATTGTAATCTAACCAAAAAATTTGGTCTTATTGAATTTGGATCTATTATGAATAATTTATGACATTGTTGACCCGAAACACCTGTTTTTGACTAGTTTCAGGACTAGCCACAAACCCTATTTTCCACGGAGTGTAACTTCAAAAATGAAATGACCCACATGCTTAATATTTTACCAAAGATACTTGGATATGTTTCCTAAATGCAATAGAAATTTCAAGGTTTGAATAATTCTAGAAATTTTTTTATTGCGAAAATGGTTAGATGATCTGAAAAAAACATACCTTAGAAAACATCATCAAAATAATTTATCCTTCCTTGAATTCCGGCCTTATTTTCTTCACTTTCCTCAGAAATTCGGCTTAGATATCCTTTGGTTACCTCAGAAACCTATAGGTATTTAATATGCTCAAGTGTTTCTTAAATGAGATAGCCCTGCCTCTTATTTATACTCTCCAAGTAGCTTCCTTAAAAACATCTTCTAGGTCACTTTGCCCACTTTCCTTATTTTAGGGTTAACCCACTTCTAATTTCTCCATTAAATTTATTATTGAATTAATTTATTTGTATTCACTTTGAATTATAGTACACTCATCACTTCACTTTATTATCTACCTTTTAAAATCTCTTAAACCACTTTGACAACTTTGACCTTTTGGGGCTTCTAGATGATATATGAGGATCCTCCAACTTCGTAAGGCCATAACTCTCAAACCATGAGGATTTATGTGATGTTCCACATACCACCAGAAATGGAATGAAATGTACTATCCATATAGAATAGTATTACCTAAAAATATATCAAAACTCGTACCTTTATACATAATCCATAAAGAATAGTATTACCTGAAAATATATCAAACTCATACTCATATCCATCAAACAAACTTAGGTTCTCCAACTTCACATGGAAAAAACTCTCTAACTGTGAGGGAGCGTGTGACGCTCCACATACCACCGAAATGGAATGACAAGAAATATCCATATATAGGATAGTTTCATCAGATAAATTCCACCGGGCGTTCATCTCATTATTAAACAAATAAGAATGGTTTCTCTAACCACACTTGTGCTAACCCCAATCCGCAAAGTGTCTTCTCTCCCCGTGAGGGCTATCTCCACATAAGGGACCACTTTGGAGTTCATCAATTTCTACTTCTATTATCAACCATGACAAGACAATAATGAGTCATCTTTACATCAAAATCTTGGGTACATTACTCAACCTTGTGCTAATGTGGGACTTTCTTCAAGGCTGGACATCAATGACAACCAACCTTAATAAAAATATCCCCTTTGGCATTGATGGTAACACTCATGCAATACTGAAATCATATCACCTATGCTCCCCCTAGAACAATGCCTTCGCTTCCATCCTTGCATCTGATAAATCTCCCTCCCTTTATCATCAATGGCAAAGGTATCTTTCCATTCGGGGTTGCTCCCCCTGATTGAATTGTCCTCTTATGGTGCTTCCTCGTGTAAATATAAGACATATAAGATAAGCATTCAAAAATAATTCATTTTAGAGTATAAATAACTCCAAGTCTCTGGAGAAGATATTCAAAGGATTCCCATGGAAGTGGTTTTGTGAAGATGTCTTCCACTTGTTCTTTTGAGCCCACATACTCAACTCCGATGTTATTTTCTACAACCTGCTCCCGTAGAAAGTGATACTTTATTGGAATGTGATTCATCTTGGAGTGCATCACCGGGTTCTTCGAGATACTAATGGCACTTGTATTATCACAATAGATTGGAATGGGCTCATCATACTCAACTTGTATATCTGTCAGAGTTTGTTTCATCCAAAGAACCTGTGTACAACATGATGTTGTTGCAATATACTCTGCCTCGACTGTAGATAAATATATCGATGATTGTTTCTTGCTTAGCCATGATACTAAAAACTCACCCAAGTAGAACGTTTCTCCACTGGTTCTTCGTTAGTCATCAATACAACCTACCCAATATGCATATGTGTAGGCAATAAGTGATAGTTCCTTTCCTTTTGGATACCATAATCCAAACTCTTCTGTTTCTTTTAGATATCTGAAAATACTCTTCACTGCTAGCACATGTGACTTCATTGGTGCTGCCTGAAATCATGCCACCTGTCCAACTGTCTTCATTACATCTAGTCTGGATGTTGTCACATATAGTAGGCTACCATTCATTGACCGGTATTTCCTCTGATCTGTAGACTTCGAATCATCATATTTTCTCAACTTGCAACTGGTTTGCATGGGAGTGATAACTAGTTTGCAATCTTCCATTATAAACCTGTTTATCATTTCTCTGATATACTTGGTTTGATAAATAAATATTCCTTGGTTTCTTTGATGTATCTGAAGTCCTAAAAAGAAGGATAGTTCTCCAAGTAACGACATTTCAAATTCATTCTGCATATCTTTTGCAAATTTCTAGCTTAACCTGTCACCATCACTACCAAAAATAATATCATCAACATAAACTTCATTTAATAAAATATTACCTTCACTTACCTTGATGTAGAGGTTGTTGTCTGCACTTCCTTTTATGAACCCTACCTGATACAGATACTTATCCAACCTAGAGTACCATGCTCTAGGATCCTGTTTTAGACCATACAAGGCCTTCTTTAATTTACACACATAATCTGAGTTCTCTGACAACTAAAATCCTTCTGGTTGTTCAATGTAGACTTCTTCTTCAAGTTCCCCATTCAAAAAAGATAATTTTACATTCATTTGATATACTTTAACATTTTTGGAGCATGCATAGGCTAAAAGAAACCAAATTTCTTCCATTCTGACAACTGGGGAAAATGTCTCTTCAAAGTCAATTCCTTCAATATATGCATATCCTTTACATACCAATATAGATTTGTTCCTTGTAAATTGTCCATCTTCATTTAATTTATTCCTAAAAACCCATTTTGTGTCGATCACATTCTTATTCTTTGGTCTTGGAACTAGTTCCCAAGTGTCATTTTTCTCTATTTGATCTAATTCTTCATTCATGGACTTATTCCAAAATTCATCATTTTTGGCTTCTTCAAAACAATTTGGTTCAATTGTAGATAAGAGTGCTAGGTGTGTTTGTTCTGGTGAATGGATTTTTCTTCTAGTCTCAACTCCTGCATCTTTGTTTCCAATAATCTGATCTGAAGGATTATTCTTCTATACTTGTTTGCTAGGTGTCTTTCGAGATACTTGTTGAACTTGCTCTTCTGTTTCTGTCGGATTCTCTTCATCTTCCTCTTCTACTTCATCTTCTTCTTCTTCTTCTTCAAAAATTTGTTCCATTGATTTGTTTTCTTCTTCCTTTGATTCTGGTCTGCCTGTTTCATCAATTGTTACGTTGATGCTTTCCACAACTTTGTTCAATCTTAGATTGTAACACTTGTATGATTTCCTTGTAATTTAGTAACCAACAAGTACTCCTTTGTCCACACGAGAGTCAAAATTTCCAATTCTTCCATCTCTTTTGATGCAACATTTTCTTCCAAAAACTCTGAAGTGCTTCACATTTGCTGGTCTTCCTTTCCATAGCTCGTAGGGAGTTTTATCAGTGTTGTTTCTAAGCATTACTTTGTTTTGAATGCGAAATATTGTATGCACTTCCTGTGTCCAAAATATATCTATCAATTTGGAATCCATTAGCATTGCTCGAGCCATTTCTTGTACCATCCTGTTCTTTCTTTCAACAACTCCATTCTGTTGAGGTGTCCTAGAAATGAAGAATTGCCTTTTTATTCCATGACTGTTGCAGTAGTCTATAAATTTCTTTGAAGTGAACTCTCCTCCATTATCAGATCTCAAGCATTTGATTCTTGAATCCATCTGATTTTCAACCATTTCCTTGTAGATATTGAAGTTTTCAAAAGCTTTCAACTTGTTCTTGAGAAAGAAAACTGTAGTCATTCTTCTATAATCATAAACTAATAACATAAAGTATCTCTCACCTTTTAAGTTGTTTTTTGTAGTTGGTCCAACTAGATCAATATGCACAATTTCCAGTGGTCTTGTTGTTGAATATTCCTTTGATTTGAACCTGGTTTTTATTTGCTTTCCTTGTTGACAATGCTTGCATAAAGTGTTGGTTGGTTTCATGATCTGGGGCATTTCTCTGACTGATTCTCTTTTGTTGACTTTGACAAGGTTACCAAAATGCATGTGATCCATTATTCTGTACCATAGCCAACATTCATCTTCCTTGCCTAGAAAACACTTTTCATTTCCAATTTCACTTAACACATATACGTTGTTTTAAGTTATTACAGTTGTACCGACCAATTTACTTGAACCTTCTCTTCTTATCTCACACTTTTGTGAATCAAAAGTAACTTTATGACCTTGGTCACACATTTGACTCACACTTAGAATATTATGTTTCATATCTTCTACCAGTAGAACATTTTGTGCCTTTTAATTCTTGTTCCCAATTCAGACTGTGCCTTCTCCAACGATTTTGGTTGAATTATCATTTCCGAAGGAGACTGATCCATTTCTTTCCTTTCGCAATGTAAGAAATTTGTCTCTATCACCTACCATGTGTTTTGAACACCCACTATCAACATACCAACCCTGTTTCTTCTGCTTAGCTTGTAGAGCGATTGTGCATTCTTCATTTCTATACTGATCTTGCTTTCTTATCCATGTCATTTTCTGAGGTTCTTGTCTATCACTATTGTTATTCTGTTGAGGTTCTTTAGGAGGGACTGTCATTCTATAATTTTTGGCCATGTGTCCAAAATTGTTACATTTGTAACATTCCACTTCAGTGCTCAAATATTCAAACCTGTTGTAACTTCTTCTTTGTGTTTCACTAGGTCTTCTTGAGTAACCCCTTTGTGTATGATTCTCAAAGTTGTTATTGTTCATGTTGTTAGCTCTGCAATTCACATCTTTATGTCCAAAATTATTACATGCATAACATAAACCAAAAAATATAGTTTGATACCTAGAGGTTGAAGATCTTATGAAAGAAGGTGCTCTTATGAATCCTTCTTCTTATTGAGGCCTATCTGCCTATTGTTGATTCCGAAATCTGAATCTTCTCGGTGGCGGAGTGTCCCTGTAATCTTCCTTGTACATATTCCTATCCCCTTTGATTGTTTCTGCATAGCTTTTTGGATTTTGTTTCTTGTTCTGTTGTTTTGGAGCTTGATCCCGTTTCTATCTGATTGTATCCACGTCCAGACTTGTCAAGATGAGATTTTTTACTACTGATAATGTCATCCAGAACTTTTGAGCTATTCTGCATATTTTTCTTTTGAATATTCTTTCTTAGTGTGACAATATCTGCTTCAAAGTTTCCAATGATCTTGTCCTTTTATTCTAGTTGTTCTTTGAGTGCTTCTTCAATTCTTTTATCTTCTTCTATTTGAACCTTCAATATTGTGATCATTTGTTCTAGTTCTCGAGTGTCCTTTTTATTGTCTAGTTCTACTTGTAGTTTCTTGTTTTTCTTGTTTTCTCTTCTAATAACTTCTATGGAACACATTAATTCTTCTCGATAGTCAACTTCTGCCTCTTCAATTTCATCTTCGAATTCTTCATATCCTTCTTTGGCTTCTTCATATTCTTCTTCGGAGTCTTCTTTGTCAGAATATTTTACTTCCATGAATAGAACTCTTCCTGTCTCCCTGTCACTGATTTCATCTTCATCTGATGATGAGATGTCTTCTTTGATGCATAAGATTTTCTTGAAATATTTCTTTGTATTTCTTTTGCCTTTATATGCGTTTTGCCTTTTGAGTAACCTTCATAATTTCTCTTTTTCTTATGAGGACATTTGTTAGCAAAATGACCAATACCATCACAAATAAAAAAAATTAAAGGAAGCTTACCTCTATACCTACCATTGGTTCCCTTGTTTAGTATTTTGACGAAGTTGACCACTTCTTCATCATCTTCAGAGACGTTGTTCCCGCTGCTATATTCTTCTTTTTCCTTTTTCTTTTTCGTTGATCTTTTGGATGCTTTGAAGGCTGCTTCTTTTACATTTGGATTTTCCTGTTCAGTTATCATTTCATATGATGTGAAGATTCCATGCAGTTCGTCCATGATTTTTGAGTTCATATCTGATATTTCTTCTAGTGATGATATCTTAGGGTTGAATCTCATAGGAAGAGATCTTAGTACCTTTTTAACAATTATAGATTCTTCGATTTCTTCTCCCAATCCTATGATTGCATTCACTGTTTCATCAACTCTTAAGAAGTAGGCTGCAATATTCTCATCTTCCTTCATTTTTAGTTGTTTGAATTGACCTCTGTAAGTTTGAAGTTTTTCTACTTTGACTTTTGTATATCCTTCATAAATATTTCGAAGCTTGTCCCAGATCTCTTTGGCGGATTTACAATGTGCAAATTTGGTGAATATTGTTTCATTGAGACCATTCAAAAGTGCATTTGTAGCTTTGGAATTATTCTAACCAAGTTTCACTGCTTTGTCATTTGTTGGTGGAACTGTTGGTACTGTGTATCCATCTACAATTGATTGCCAAATTTCAAACCC
>SNQJ01S0005666.1:270594-294467 GCA_010110895.2 Picea sitchensis | reverse complement strand
TGTTGCCAATCAAGGAAAAAGAGGTGAGACCAGAGGTGAGCAACACTGTACTTCTCATGAGTGGGAAGGAACTTCTTAAGGAGGTTAATAAGAAGGAAGACACACAATTTATTGTGGTCAGGAAGCCTAGAATTGTTTTGACCAATACAAGGATAGATGAATTACCAGAAGAAATCCAGGAGTTGCTGGAAGAGTTTGCTGATATAGTAGTGGACGAACTACCTCGTTCATTACCACCTATAAAGAGTATAAGCCATCACATCGATCTTATACTTGGAACCAGTTTACCAAACAAATCCGCGTACAGGTTAACACCGCAGGAGAATGAGGAAGTCAAGAGAGAGGTCCAGGACTTAATGGACAAAGGATTGATTAGAGAGAGATTGAGTCCATGCACTGTTCCAATAGTGCTCAGCCCAAAGAAATATGGAGGCTGGAGAATGTGTATAGACTTAAGGGTGATCAATAATATCACCATCAGATATAGATTTCCATTGCCAAGGATGGATGATTTGATGGATTGCTTGAGTGGAGCAAGATTTTTTTCAAAGATTGATTTGAAAAGTGGATATCATCAAATTCGTATGAGAGAAGGTGATGAATGGAAGAAAACATTCAAGATGAATGAAGGGATATATGAATGTCTTGTTATGCCATTTGGCTTAACAAATGCACCTAGTACTTTCATGAGATTGATGAATGAAGTCCTGAAAGAGTTCATCGAGAATTTCGTCATTGTATATCTTGACCATATATTTATTTTCAGCAAGACAGAAGAAGAACACTTGAATCATTTAGCTGCAGTGATGAGGAGGTTACAGTAAGAGAAATTGTTGATAAATGTGAAGAAATCATCATTTATGAGGACAAAACTCATTTATTTGGGTTTTTTTATCTCTGCAAATGAGTTGAAGATGGATCCGGAGAAGGTGAATGCAATAAAGAATTGGCCATCACCGAAAAGTGTGTTTAAAGTTCGAAGCTTCCATGGTTTAGCTAGTTTCTATAGGAAATTCATCCAAAATTTCAATGGGATTAGCACACTGATGATGGATACAGTGAAGAAAAGACACAAATATTTTTATTGGACAGAGGAAGCAGAGAAGAGCTTCAATCTGTTGAAGAGGAAGATCACTGAGCAGCCAATTCTAGTTTTGTCGGACTTTAGCAAGACGTTCCAGGTCAAGTGTGACGCGAGTGGGTTTGCAATTGGAGCGGTATTGAGCCAAGATGACAGGTCGATCGTATTCTCCAACGAGAAGATGAATGAAGCGAAGATCAGGTACTCCACATATGACAAAGAATTTTATGTGGTCATACAAGTGTTGAAGAAGTGGAGGCACTATTTGGTTCCTAAAGAGTTTGTTTTGTACAGCGATAATCACACTTTGCAATTCGTGACTCAACAGTACAAGTTGAACCAAAAGCATGCTAAATGGGTTGAATACATGCAGAATTTTAATTTTGTAATTAAACATATTTATGGAACTGCTAATAAAGTTGTTGATGCTTTGAGCAGGAAATGTTTGCTTATGCAGGAATTCAAAGTCAAAACTTTGGGTTTTGATAACCTTAAAGAAATGTATAGGGATGAACCAGATTTTAAGGAAGCATATGAGCCATCTGAGAATCCAGTTCTCAAGGACAAAGCCTAATGGACCAAATATATGATCCAGGATGGATTATTATTCAAAGGACATTAGTTATGTATTCCAAAATGCTCCATGAGGGAGAATCTACTGAAAGAAAAACACAGTGGAGGGTTAGCCGGACACTTCGGTCATGATAAGACATTCTCAAAGTTGAATGGCATGTATTTTTGGCCAGGAATGAGGACAAATGAAGGATTTGTCGGAACACAAAAGGAAAAAGGTAGAACACAGGGTTGTATCAGCCATTACCCATACCAGAAAGGCCGTCGGATGCAGTGAGCATGGATTTTATATTGGGACTGCCAAGGACACGAAGAGGATGTGATTCAATATTTGTGGTAGTCGATAGATTTTCCAAGATGGAACATTTCATACCATGCCAGAAAACCAGCGACGCAACTCATATTGCGAACCTTCTTTTCAAACAAGTCGTCAGACTTCACGGCTTGCCAAGGAGTATAGTTTCTGATCGGGATACTAATATCGTTGGACATTTCTGGAGGACTTTATGGAAGAAGCTGGGGACAAGTTTGTCTTTTAGCTCAGCTTATCATCCTTAGACGGATGCGCAAACAAAAGTTGTGAACAAAAGCTTGGGAGATTTTTTGAGAAGCCTAGTGACTGAACACCACAGTTAGTGGGATCACATTTTTCCACAGGCGGAATTTTCTTATAATGATTCGATCAATAGAAGCACAGGGCAGATTCCATTCCAAATTGTGTATGGAATGCAGCCAAGGGGAGTTTCTAAATTGAAATATTCAGAACAAAATGAATTCAGGAGTGCTAGTGCAGAGGACCTTGCAGAATCAATGAAATAGCTTCACAACCAAATTAAGGAGCGATTGTAGAGTTCAAATCAAGAATATAAGCACAGAGCAAATCAACATAGGCAAGAAATTCAATTTGAAGTTGGTGATCTGATTCTTGCACATCTGAGGAAGGAAAGGTTCCCAAGAGGAACATATAATAAGCTGAAGATGAAAAATATTGGACCATGCAAGGTCATAAAGAAGTTTGGGGCAAACACATATGAGATTGAATTACCCGATGGGATCAGAATTTCACCAATATTCAATGTTGCGGATTTGTACCCTTACAAAACAGGAGCAGAGGATGAATAGACATAGGTTCAGTGGACCAAACAAATGCCTGTAGATGAAAAGCCACAGATGGAAAGAATAATTGGCAAGAGAGTTAGCAGGAAGACCAGAAGAAAAGAATATTTTGAATACTTGGTCAAGTGGAAGGGACATCCAGTTGAAGATGCCATCTGGGAAGATGAAGCAGAAATTTAGAAGCATGGATAGACCGTGCAAGAGCTCATGAACAAGAGTTCATGAAAATTCTCAAGCGAGGGAGTATGATGTAGGAGCATTGTAAACATTCAAGCGAGCATGGAGGCGAAAGACAACTGGAAAGCGCAACACACATTTTTCATGTTTTTCATGTTTTGAAAGTTTAAGGGAGCAGATATAAATGTAATAGCTAGAAGCGTATTTACATTTATGTCTGGCTGTTGAAAACAAATCATGAGCGATTTTCTCTCATCTATCAATGTAAAAGGCATTTAAGCCCAATTAATGAAAGTAGGTAGGTTTGAATTAATAGACTAGACAGTTTAGAGAGTAGGAGGGAAAACAGATATAGACACCCTCACCATTGTATCATTGTAGTATTGTACCATTAGCATAAAAAAAGAAGAGGAGAGTTGTAGCAGAAAGTTGTAGAGAAGAACCCATGTACAAAAGCTTTGAATTAATATATGGAGCTTTGAATCAGACTCATGGTGTTATGATGTTTTATTTATATACATGTTGAATGATATGTTGATAGTTGTGTTATTCTCTCTGTGATGAATTTGTTTTAATACTGTGTGTATGTAGGATTTCATGTTGAATGTTTGAAGTCTGAGAGAGAGAGAGAGAGAATGAGTTTCAATTGTTTCTCTTCCTGAGTGAGAGTTCCTGCAAGGAGTGTATTGACAAAGGTTCAGAGTCTATCTCTGAAAGCTCAGGAGGGATACCATTGTTCTCATTCCAGCAGAAGTGCAGGTGAAGCACAAAATCCGTGCAAGGTGTGTGCAGGCTGGTTGAAAGATAGAACTTATCAACCAAGGGGAGAATTGGAAGACTGTTGTTGTGGGAACGTACAAAGTTGAAAAATCAAATAACTAGGAGTATTTGATAGTCTGCCACAAGGAGTGTGTGCAGGAACCCTTTTGGAGGTCTGAGTTTGTGAGTAAAAGATCAGGAGGGATAATACCTTTGAACACTTCAAAGGAGGACGAAGGTCGAACTACTTCAAAGGGAGATGAGGGTCGAAGTCATCCAGTAGAGGTAAAGTTCATAAGGAAGAACCTTGGTTTATTTCACAAAAGTTGTCTAGGAGCAACAAGCGATTGAAATTCTCTATGGAGAATTCGCGAAGTCGCGAGGACCATGGGATTCCAGTGAAGTTGCAAGAAGGATAAGCATTGGATGAATCCACGCTTCGGGAGGTAAGAATCAACGTGGACCGTTGATCGTGCTTTGCATAAGCCATCATATCATTTCGGCATTTTGGGGATCCTAACGACAAGGAGTTGAGCGCAGTGGAACGAAAGTCCTGAAGTCATGAGCTGTGACAGGAATTGAGGGGAGTTTCAGGATTTCGGCACTTCAGGAGCTCGGGGGTTGAGAGGAGTCAATTTCAACTGCAAGAGTTGCAAAGTGGCGAGAGCTGAGAGCTCGTGTGAATGCGTGGTACATGTACTAGGTGGGGACTGCAAGGGTGACAGGTGGCATGTACTCGCACATCGATGGGTCAACCTATAGTTACCCTATCGCATCTGGGGATTTCGCAAAGGAGGAGAACCAAGGCTCTACACTTCAACTCACGAGGTTGTGAGTTGCGAGAAGTGTGAAAGGGAATTCAGACTACCGCTGACTATCGCATTTTGGGATTTCGTAGGAAAAGAGCACGAGATCTCAACGCTAAAAACTGCGAGATTGAGAGTGTGAAAAATGCTTGTGCCAGGGCTAGTTGTGGTCACGGGGAGGTGAAGCTCATACCTTGTGCCTATCCACATAAGGGGGTTTCAAAAGGACCTGTGGATCGATTTGTTGAAGGTTCCGATAAGGATCCGAAAGAGCCACTTCAGCTCAAGGAGATTAGAAAGATCCTGTGCGGACCTCGGCCTGAGGGTTCAGGGGTTTGCATCACCAATCCTCACTAGCAAAAATCCTTGTAGGCAATAAACTACTCTTACAGATATTCATAGATACCAATCTACTGGAGACACCAATCCACACCGCTAAGCACCAACTTACAAAGAGACACCAATCTTTTTGTTTGAGCCACACCAACCTACTCTTACATATATTCGTAGACACCAATCTATTGGAGACACCAATACCCACTACTAAGCATCAACTTACAAAGAGACACCAATATCTTTGTGTGAGTTGCACCAAACTTCACCAAGTCTGCTTGTTATTTCTTCCGTCACTAGGTCTGCTCATTGTTTTTTCCTTCACTAGGTGTAAATACCCATATTTAAAAAAAATATAAAATATTATTGAAAATTAAAGGAAATCAATGTTGTAAAATCCACTTGTATGTAATAACCCCATAATTAAAAATACAAGAATATTGCTGCAATAGTATAATGAGAGTTTTGGATGTCTCTTCCACAATGAGCAAAATTAACATGAAAACATTCCAGTTACACTTACTTATCCTAACCTAGATGACAAATGAGATTTTGGATATACCACTTGTAACCAACCCATATTTGTAATAACATCATCATTATTAACTTTCATTTATTTGTGTGAAAATAAAACAACCATTTCTTTACATGCACTCATCTCCTCCTTTATCTCTACAACATTATTGGAAGAATATTTCCACATATTTATGTCATCAATATACTTTGACTGGTTTTCTTCTTCTAATTGTTCATTAACTAGTGATGTATAGATTGCAATTTTATATATAGAAAGGATGAAAAACCCTCATTTAGGCATGGACTTCATAACAACTCATGCTTCCAGTCATTAAACTATCTAGCTTAGTATAGGCTCACACCAGTTCATAGTTTCACAGTACAAATTAGATATGGTTAGATATGGTTATTGTTATGGAAGGGATTTCAAATTGTTGTAATAATTGGAAGAAGAAGTTCCTCATTTGAAAATATACCATTTATACCTTCCTTCCCATAAGACATGTGTGTTCCCAAAAACAACACCCAATAGATTATCAATTAGACACCTAAAATTAAAGTGGTGGTAATATTTAGCCTTTCTTAATGACACAAGATCAAAAGGGTGGATCTTTCATCAATAGGTTCTTCTCTATAAAACCAAAATGTTTAGTTTACACAATGTGTTTCAAGCAATAAAAAAATAACTATACATGAGTTGACAAACTTTCAATGGGCAGTGCATATCAAATATTGTATCTTTTCTCTTACTAACACTTGCCTACATAGGCTTGTGAGAACTGAAAGATTGAAATATCATTAATTAAACATGGATTATATATATATATATATATATATATAGTTAATTAATAAGACATCTTGTGGACAAGGAGAGAGATAGAAGAATCTACAGATCTATTCTAGACTTTCAAAGATGATACCTTGCATCTATCATTCAATAGAATATATGGGACATCAAAATAAACCATAAAACATTCCCATACTCTGCTCCCTTATTTCCAGGTTGGCTTCAGCTTTCCAAATAAACACACATTATATAATTTGTTTGATTATTTCCAATTTGGGAAGATGGAAATAATATACATAATGGAGTTCGGATGGTAAGCACTATCTAGTTTACCCATATATATTACCAAAGACGAAGAACATATATCAACTCTCAATTTAACTCCACATTACTGTCCCCAAGGCTGGGTTGCATGGAAAACAAAATTATTATGGAATAAGAGAAAACCTTCCATAGTGAGAGCTCCAATGCTCAAGATCAACAAATATCATAGGTTCCAATAAATGTATATATGACATGTAAACAACTCAAGGTCTCAAGATCATTCTACAACCATATATTAATTTCTAGTTATTGTCTCTAGCATTTTATTGTAGCAAATATAGATCAATATCTATAAGCTTCTGATTAATGTATGTAATGTTTTATTTTACAACAAGAGAGTTTTTTTAACTTTTTTGAAAAGTAGAGAAAGACACTCAATAGCCCAAAATATAACTTATTGACTAGTTTCTTCAATACCTAGGGGTTTGTTGATTGTATACAACACAAGTTTTAACCAACTCAATAAGCACTCAAACCCTAAATGGACGATTCAATATTTTTTGAACTCAATTACAACATTACTAATGTAACCTTTGGGTGATTTTTTTTATTTAATGAGCTAAACCCTCGGAAAGTACCTGTAATTCTTCCAATTTCCCAAAGTTAAAATTAAAGGGTTCCAAATTATGAATTAAAGACACATTTGTTCTGAGAAGAAGAGTTTATAGACTATGTCTATATTCTTGAAAAATGTTTTTATCAGTGGTCCCTCTCTTTTTCAGTAGACTAAAAGGTAAAGTTTGAAGCTATTGTAGGTTCATACATAATTTGGATAATCTTATGGTAACAAACCTCCTCCTTCAAAATACAAAATATAATATAGAAAAAATAAAAATCAAGAAAATACATAGGACAACCAATTCAAATTAGGATTGGGTTTCCTTATACTGACTATAGCATCATAATATGCTCTGGTCGATCCTGACATATATGACTACATTAGTGTAAATAAAAATTGTGTGTAATTTGAATTAAAATAAAATTAGTTATAACTTCAGAGATGAACATAGGTAGTGTTGGAAGATTGATTTTCATTGATGTCAAACTGCAGCAAACACAACAAAAGTCCTAACTCTCGGGAGAAATAGTGTTGCATAAATCACACAGAAGCTAGAGTGAAATGCAGATAGAGGTCCTTTCTAAAGGATCATGGAATCATGACCATTAGATTGGGAGCCAGATATGAAATAGCCATTAGATCTAAATGAGAAATTTCGAGTATAACTAGAGCCATCAGATTGAACTGATAGATCGTCAGTCATATATCGAATCCAAGTAGGAGATAGAAGGCTCCTAGACTCCAAAAATTCACCACTTCGGCGATTATTGGAGACAAGGTAGAAGCATGAAATTGCGAAGTCGCAAAATCATGAAATTCCACCAGTCGTCTGATATGATAGGAAGATTAGTTGAAATCTCAGTCGTTGATCATGGTCATCCGACATTGAACCTCTATATGTAAATAATTTTGAGTCCTAGAAATATCAAAGCCCGAAGTTGCAAAATCCCACCAACCGTCAAATCAAGGAGGAATTTCAGGTGAATTCTCGATTTTCTGATCGAGTATAGTGGAAGGACAGGGTAAGACACAAATTCCTGAACTCATGGAGTGTCAAATCCTTGAAATGACAATAGTTTTCCATCCAATGATTGATTAAATAATAACCGTTGATCTCCAAGGTATGAAAAGTTTCAAAGTTTGTCAGAGCTGTGAGGAAGTGAATATCTAACCATTCATTGAGGACACAAATCCATGACAGAGGAGAAATTGTGCACCACAAGTTGCACAACAATTAATTCTAAGGAGGTGTTTCACTATTAATCTGGACCATCGATAAAATTGATGATGTGTCATTGTAGAATTAAAAGCGCACAGTGTTTAAGTGTTAACGATCCACTATGTTGAAAGAGAAAATACTGAATATATCACCATTATATTAATTGTTGACCGTTGATCGAGGGTAATGTTGAAATCACCATATAAGCACATGTTTGGAATTGTGTTTGGTCACAGGTTCTGGTCACATAGAAGAAAGAAGTTCATAGTTGGAGACTTATCGCCAAAGGTTGAACAAGCACCTTTTGTAATAGAGACTTAATCATAACTCGAGGTCACATAAAGGAAAGATAAAGTACCTCGGGATTAACTATGTTTTTTGTAGGAAAGATGAGAAGAACACCATTACTGTAATTGATAGAGAATAAGAAGCTTGATCACCATTGCGGTCACAAATACACTAAGAGCATGATAGAGGCATATGGAAGAATACGATTAATTTTATATCCATGCAAAACTTATAAACCTATAAAAGTAGAAGATAAAGAGAATGCCTGCCAAAACCATTTGAGAATCTATTTCTTAATATAGTTTCCTCTTAAGAAGATATTGATTAAAAATCAAATTCGTCTGATTACTTAAAATTAATAGAGGAAGAAATTAATTTATGTTAATGAAAAAGTGCAATGGTTAATTATTAAAATACATAATGATTCAAAGTTCACTAGTTGGAAGACTATATAAATGAGAAATAATGGTGAGAATAAAGTGTCTCTGTAGTCTACATCAGAAGATCAAAAGGAGCAGAGTCCAAGAAAGAAATTGTAAACATTTTATGCAGTGAGGGTGGAAGGGAGGAGAAATAAAGGATTAATATCCTTTTCTAATTAAATTTTAAAGAAAGGTAGTTGGTGATTCCTAGGGTTAGTGCCCTAAAACCAGAGAGTTGGCGCTTCCTGGGGTTGGTTTCCTAAAACAAGGGAGTTGGTTCTTCCTAGGGTTGGTGCCCTGAAACAAGGGAGTTGGTGCTTCCTAGGGTTGGTGCCCTGAAACAAGGGGATTCGTGTCTCCTAGAGTTGGTGCTCTAAACTCAATCATTTATATAAAACTTGTAATTTGTATTTATGTTTATACTTATTGATGTTATTTACTAAAGTTTCTTGATAATCAATAAAGTTAATAAATAATTGTTTAAAAATTGATAAAATTTATTTATATTGATTCACCCCCCCTCTCAGTATTAAGATACATTTTGACAATTGGTATTAGAGTAGGTGCCTTCAGCACAGTCTAATAATTGGAAGGTATATTCTACATAATCCAATGGATCAAAAAGAGGGAATGTCTTCTACCATAGAACCTTTATTAAAAATGAATGTTTATGCACTTTGGAGTGTGATGATGAAAGGCTATATAATGTCCCTGGGTTGTGATATCTGGAAATATGTAGAAGATGGGTACACTCCACCTACTAGTTATCCCATAGACACAACTGAAAATAATCTTTGTAATGACAATGCAAGACCAGCCAATGCCATCCTTCGAGGATTAACCAATCCTATATTTGTGAAAGTGATGCATTGTAAGTCAGCAAAAGAAATCTGGGATAAACTAAAGGTCATATATGAAGGAGATAGCAAGTTCAAAAAGGCCAAATTAAAAACCTACGGAACAAAATTTGAAAACTTGAAAATGAAAGAAGAACATAACATAGAAGAATGTCTTCAGAGAGTAGACAAAGTGGTCAACTCAATAAGAGCATTAGGAGAAGATATCATAGATCAACCCATTGCCCAAAAGATATTGAGATAATTACACATGAGATATGATTCCAAGATTTCTACTACTGAAGATAGACCAAACCTTTATAATCTCACAATGGATGAACTTCATTGGATCCTCACAACATATGAGATGAGAAAAAGGAAATAATTACCAACAAAAGGAGAAACAACATTTAAATAATCAAAATAAAAGAATAAATAGGAGCATGTGTCTAATGAATATTAGTCAAAAATATTCGATGAAGAAATAACTAACTTTATGAAGAAACTCAAGAAAGGAACTGGTAGATACAAGGGAAAGTTTCCTCTAATATGCTTTAATTGTAGAAATGTTGGACATTTTTCTTCCAAATGTCCCCATCCAAAACAAGAATAAATTAATGATGAAATACATTTCAAATAACAGAAGAAGAGACAAACCAAAGACAAAAGGAAGGTCTACAATAAGACCTTTTACATTGAAGAGAACAATAACTCATCTGAAGAAAGTGAAGAAGAAGAGGAATTTGAGCACCTATTTATGAGTATAGAAACCCAAAATAACCACACTAAAAATACCTTTGATATTGAAGAAGAAAACTCTGAGGTTGAAGGAGAAGTGGATCTTGAAGCAGAGTTGATTAGTGCCTTGGATGAACTCAGAAAGTATAAAATGAAGAACAAGTTGTTAAGAGGACAACTGCTAGAATTTAAACAAGCACAACAAAGAAGAGAGAAAGAAGTTTCAAAAACCATAAAATAATCATAGAAAATCATCATTGACTTGAAAACTCATCTTCAAGAAGTCAAAATAAATAAAGAAATATTGGATGAACAATTCAAATAAAAACAACAAATTTGTAAGAAGCTAGAGGATGAAATTAGTCAATTGAAAGGAGAACTAAAAAGAGGAAATCATCAGTCAACGTTTGAGAATAGTTCAAATATTTTGAATGATGTCCTTAATAGCCAAATATCACCAAATAATAAATTTGGATTGGGATATGATCAAAATTCAACCTTTATTGCACAAAAAATTGATAAAAAGTCAATCAGCTATGCAGATGCTCTTAGAAATCCCTTAAAAAGAGAAGATAACAATATGAACATGGCACCATTGAAGATTGTTTTTAATAAGAAATCACCTCATCCAAAAGGAAAACGAAATTTAGTGACCACAAGGATGGTATCAAAAGGAAAAGGAAATACAATAATCAGAAGGACTCCTCCTAATAGATATCAACATATCTTCCTTGGATATTGTTATTCATGCAACAACTTTGGACACAAAGCAACACATTGTAAATCTTATAGAAACTAAAAACCAAGAAATGTCAAAATATATAAGAACAATAAGAATGATGTAGAGAAAAGAAACCATAATTCATTCCCCCCTCTATAAGAGTACAATGTTGAATTCCACAAGTGCAACAACTATGTACATAAAACCAATGAATGTATATTACCAATGCAATCCTTGAAGACAAGCAACTCTAACAAATAGGATAAGAAGATATGGAAAGAAAAGAATATAGAACAAAAAGTAATTGTATCTAAAGTGGCCCTGTATACAAAGAACAAAGTGTCAGTGGTATATTGATAGTGGATGCTCAAAACATATGACAGGAGATAAAATAAAATTTATCACTCTCACAATTAACGATAAAAGTAAACTCAATTTTGGAGATAATGTATCTTCCAAAATACTAGGAAAAGGCACAGTTTCTTTGGGAAACAAGAAAAATAAAGCAGAAAATGTGCTACTAGTATAAAATTTAAAACCTAATCTACTTAGTGTAAGGCAAACCTGTGATCAGGCAAATATACTCATTTTTTACTCCCAAAAATGTGAAATAAGAGAAGAAGGATCAGGAAAATTAGTTGTTATTGCACCAAGAACCTCAAGCAATGCGTATATCTTAGATATTGAGGAAGAAGAAGAATGTCATATGATTCAAGTAAATGAAAGTTGGCTATGGTACAAAAGGATGGGACACTTGAGCTTTGATAACGTGATCAAAGCTAGTAAAAAGGGAGTTGTAAAAGATATGCCAAAAATCATCAATCCCCCAAGTCCTATTTGAAAACACTGTTAATTAGGGAAGCATACAAGAGTCAAATTCAAGACAAAAGAGCATTCTACATCAAAACCATTGGATATTGTTCACACTGATATCTGTGGGTCCTTTAGGACTAAAATCATACAATGAGAACACTACATCATTTTGATCATTGATGACTACACAAGGATGACTTGGGTATATTTTATCAAAGAAAAATATGAGGCATTTGAAAAGTTTAAAGCATTCAAGTCTTATGTAAATAATGAAACATATCTGAAAATCAAAAATTTTAAGATCAAATAATGGAGGGAAATTTACCTCTAAAAAATTCAGTAAGTTTTTTGAAGGTCATGGAATCAATAGATAATTCTCAGCTCCAAGAACTCAACAAAATGGAGTTGTTGAGAGGAAAAAATAATTGTTCAATACGCTGCAAGAACTATGTTGAATGAAGCCAAGATCCTAGAGAAATTTTGGAGAGATGCAATATATAAAATAGTCCACATACTTAACTAAGCACAACTGAGCTCTAACCATGAGAAAACACCTTTTGAATTATGGTTTGGAAAACCAACATCTGTGAAACATTTCAGAGTCTTTGGAAGTAAGTGTTACATCAAGAGGGACAAAGATAATCTAGGGAAATTTGACTCTAGATCAAATGAAGGTATATTTATGGGATATTCACCTAGAAAAAAGGATTACAAGTATTATAATCAAATATTACACAAAATAGTGGAAAGTGAAAATGTAAAAATAGATGATCTAAAATTAAGATAAAATAAATCTCAAGATGAATTAAAAATTGATGAATGGAGAAGAACTAGTGATAATGAGGAAAATGGCGGATCAAAATATGAAGAAGATATTGAAGAACTATAAGAGAATGAACCACAAACTAATGAAGAGAAGGACGAGGAATAAACACCCTTACCAAAAGCACCATCAAAAAGAGTTCAAAACAATCACCCTGAAAATCAAATTATAGGGGATAAAGAAGCAGGAGCAGAAACAAGAAGGAAACTTAGATTCAATTTTGAATATGCAATTCTTTCAGTAATAGAACAAAAAACTTTTGCAGAATCTAGTAAGAGTGAGTACTGGATAAAATCAATGAACGAGAAACTTGATCAAATTGAGAAAAATCATACATGGGAACTTGTCCCTAGAACAAAAAACAAGAATGTGGTAGGAACCAGGTGGATATTCAAAAACCAACTCAATGAAAATGGACAGATCATAAAGAACAAAGCTATATTAGTATGCAAAGGATATTCCCAAGTGGAAGGTATTGAATTTGAAGAAACGTTTTCCCCGGTAGCAAGACTAGAGGCCATCATAATGTTTCTGGCATTTGCATGATTCAAAAACTTCAAAATTCATCAAATGGATGTCAAGTCAAAATTCCTGGATGGAACATTTGAAGAAGTATATATTGAGAAACTAGAAGGATTCATATTAACATAAAATCAGGACTATGTGTGTAAACTAAAGAAGGCTATGTATGGTCTTAAACAAGCCCCTAGAGCATGGTTCTCAAGACTTGATCAATATCTGCAAAAGAAAGGATATAAGAGAGGGACTATTGACAAAAATATGTATATCAAAATTGAGGATAATGATTTGATTTTTGTGGTGGTATATGTAGATGATATCATATTTGTAAGTATTCTTACTATACTAAGAAAAACGTTTTCTACAGAAATGCATAAAGAGTTTGAAATGTCTATGCTACGAGAACTAACTTTCTTCCTAGGTTTACAAGTCACTAAAACAAATAAAGGAATATTCATTTCCCAAACTAAATATATCAAATAAATTATAAAGAAATTCCAAATGGAAGACAATAAACCCATGTTTACTCCTATGGTCACAGGATGCAAACTAAGCCTATATGATGATTCACCAAGAGTATACCAAACCATGTATATATCGATGGTTGGTACCATGTTATATGAAATAACAACAAGACCACATATATTGCAGGTTTTAGGAGTAGTAGGTAGATTTCAATATACACCTAAAGAAACTCACATGAAGGCAATAAAAAAGATATTTAGATATCTTAAAGGAACCCTAGAGTTGGGTTTATTGTTTCAAAAAACAAAATATTTTACATTGACTGCATATACTGATGCATATTGGTCTGGTAGTGTAGTTGACAAGAAAATTACTAGTGGAGGAGCATTCTACCTAGGAAAATGTCTAGTATCATGGTTAAGTAAAAATAAGACATCTATATCAATATCTACAACAGAAGCAGAGTACATTGCAATTGCATCTTGATGCACACAAGTAATCTCGATGAAACAAACCCTAGAAGATGTACACGTGAAATATGATCATCCAATACCTATTAACTGTGACAACACCAGTGCCATAAACATCTCTACGAATCTTGTTATGCATTCTAAAACCAAATATATCCCAATTAAATACCATTTTCTGAGAGGTCAGGGTTCTCAAAAGGTATTCAAAGTGGAACATATTGATACTAAAGAGAAAATTTCAGACATATTCACAAGACCTCTACCAAGAAATACCTTTGAAAATCTTAGACAGAAATTAGGAGTAATTCCCATACCTCATTAAAAAGAAAAAGAAAAAAACTACAAAATCAGAAGAAGAAGCACATGGGAAAGGGGAGCATCACCTCAAGGGGAGCGACTAAAGATCCCTTCTATTATTGTTTTCAAAGGGAAGGATTAATAGTAAAGCCTGGTTAAAATAAGGGGTTCTTAGTATGTTTCCATGAATTCCAAAGGGAGAGATTATTGGAAGATCGGTTGTCATTGATTTCAAACCGTAGCAAACAGAGAAAAAATCCTAAAGATTAGAAGAAATAGCATTGCAGAAATCATGCAGAAGCCAGATCTCAATGTAAACATATATCCTTTGTAAAGGATCATGGAATCATGACTATTAGATTGAGAGACAGATAAGAAAGATCCATCATATCTAATTGAAAATTTTTGGGTATAACCAGAGCCATCAGATCGAACTAATAGATTATCAATTATTGATCGAAGCCAAGAAGGATATAGAAAGATTCATGAATATGTAACTTCACCACTTTGGTGATTATTGGAGACAAGTTAGAATATTGAAATCATGAAGTCGTGAAATCATGAAATCACGTCGACCATCCAATCTGATAGGAAGATCGGTTGAAATATTAGTCGTTGATCATGGTCATCTAGTGTTGACCCTTCGGATATAAAGAAGTTTGAGTCCTAGAAATATCAAAGGCCGAATTCATGAAATCATGCCAAACATTGGATCAAGGAGGAACTTTGGGTGAATTCTCGACCATCCGATCGAGTATAGTGGAAGGACAGGGTAAGCCACAAATTCCTGAAGTCACGAAATTCTAGAGCCTCGAAATGGCTATCAATATCCATAACCGTCGATCTCCAATGTATGAAAAGGTTCAAAGTTTGTCGAAGTTGAGAGGAAGTGAAGATATAACCATCCATTGAGGACATAGATCCATGACGAAGGATAAATCGTGCACCACAAGTTGCATGACATTTAATTCTAAGGAGGTGTTGTGCTATTAATATGGATTGTCAATAAAATTGATGACATGTCTCTCTAGGATTAAAAGCACACTGTGGCCAAGTGTTAATGCTCCACTATGTTGAAAGAGTGCATATCATATATCTCACCATTATATTAATTCCTTATCATTGATCCAGGATAATTTTTAAATCATCGGATAAGCGTCTGTTTGGAATTGTGTTTGGTCACAGGTCCTAGTCACATAGAAGAAAGGGGTTCATAACTGGAGACTTAGCGCCAAAGGAAGAACAAGAACCTTTTGTAATAGGGAATTATTCATAACTCAAGGTCACATAAAGGAAAGATAAAGTGCATGGGGCTTAACTTTGTTTTCTGTAGGAAACCCAAGAAGAACACCATTATTGTAATTGATAGAGGCTAATAAGATTGTTCACCATTGCGGTCACAAAGATACTAAGAGCATGACAGAGGCATATGGAAGAATAAGATCAATTTGATATCCATGTAAAACTTATAAACCTGTAAAAGTATAAGATAAAGAGATTGCCTACCAGTACCATTTGAGAATCTAATTCTTAATATAGTTTCCTATTAAAAATATATTGAGGAAAAATCAAAGTCACCTGATTAGTTAAAATTAATAAAGGAATAAATTAATTTATGTTAATGAAAGGGTAAAATGGTTCATTATTAAAAGACACAATGATTCAAAGTTCACCAGTTGGAAGACTATATAAATGAGAAACAATGGTGAGAAGAAAGTGTTTCTCTAGTCTACATCGAAAGATCAAAAGGAGCAGAGTCCAAGAAATAAAATGGAAACATTTTATGCAGTGAGGGTGGAAGGGAGGAGCATGGAAGAATTAATATCCTTTTCTAATTAAATTTTAAAGAAAGGGAGTTGGTTCTTCCTAGGGTTGGCGCCCTAAAACTAGGGAGTTGGTGCTTTCTAGGGTTTGTGCCCTAAAACAAGGGAGTTGGTGATTCCTAGGGTTGGATCCCTAGAACAAGGGAGTTGGCTCTTCTTAGGGTTGGTGCCCTTAAACAAGGGGATTGGTGTCTCCTAGAGTTGGTACTCTAAACTCAATAATTTATATATAAATTGTAATTTGTATTTAATTTTATGCTTATTGATGTTATTTATTGAAGTTTCTTGTTGACCAATAAAATTAATAAATAATTATTTAAAAATTTATAGAAGTTATTTATATTGATTCACCCTGTCTCTCAGTATTAGGCTACATTCCAATAGGTAGAAACAACAAGTGCATGCATACAATACTCTTTTTGAATTTTATATATTGTTTCCACCTTGTTGCCATAAGTTAATGATATTTGTCTCCTGGTAAAAAATAATTATTGTGCGCTTTTGAGATACCTAGGATATGCTCTCCATCTTGGTTTTGATTTCTTCCCATGCATCCTTCCTGGGCCAAAAGTAATAAGGGCTAAAGGTAATATTCCCATGCCCTAGAACCACCTGATTGAGAGAAAAACCTATGTTCTTCTCAATCCAAATGAACTTCAATACAACCATCTACTTCCTAGGAGTCTTCACCACGACCTCAACCTTACCCTTCTCCTTATGTTCCAATGTAGGCTCTGTCTCTAACTGTGCCTCCACTTGGGTTTCTTTCAGAACTATACATTTTTTATTTTTCTTTTCCCTTTCCTTTTCCAATTGTGGTATTTGGATGAGAGACTTGTATCCAATTCTAGGTGTGATAACATCGAAAGTGGCAGGAACAAAGATTGAAATAATGGCTTGGACAAGATTGAAATGAATTTCATGCTCATATGAAGAAGTTGATGCAGGAAAGTGAGTACAAGTAGAATGAATGTTGCATGGGGATGGAAGAAGTCTGGAAGACAAAATTACCAGTGCAAATCCATACATTATCATCATTTTCATGGTCATATCCTATTCCCACCATTCTCAGAATACAAAAAAGGAAATGTAAACATATGTAAATGTGTTTCACTCAACATAGTTCGATGCATACCATAGTTCAAGAAACCCAAGAAAACACAACTAGTGGATTGAATATAAGGAGGCATGGGAAAATTTACATAGGAATTGAATTACAACACACACAAATATATTTAAAATCCAAGAAACATTCAATTATATATCTATGAACCATATAGAGTTTGTAAGTCAAAATATATTACAAAATTACCAGAAAATGGAAATGAACTCCTTCCTGTAATCTTAACCAGAACTACATATTAACCCTCCTCAAAGATAAGTTGGCCCAAAATTCATCTCAACATCAATTGAATAACAATAATATACATAAGTATTTAAATGATGTGAGACAAAACTTTACAAAGGTAATAATGCATAAATTTTCTTAACATTTCAAAACAAATATATGACCAGAACAAAGGTTTTAAATTATAATTTGAAATTCCATAGCAACAACAAGTTGAGAGATTTGTTTTCGCCCCATTGTAGGAAAATTCACAATGGAGGCCACCCCCTAGTTGGGCTATGATACCACTAGGGCGAAGCAGGGATAGCTAACTTAGAAATTTAGGCTCTAATAAACATTTTCCTCTACATATTTTATTGATGACATATCAGTCCTATGGAACCCACATACCTTCCCCACACAACACAATGAGTATTTCCTTCTTCTTTTTTTAGTACCGAAGAACTTTCTCTAATGCTATTTATTGTGTGCATAGAAGGTCCAGACTGTGTCTCAAGTTTCAACAATTTTTTCCATAATTTCTTGGCTTCTTCTCAAGGATACCATCTTCCATTCATGGTTGGTTGGTCTATCCTAGGCTTGGATCTTTTTTTCCATTGTGTAACCTATCCAAAATCTTCTCTGCAGGGATGATTTTAGGGGCTAAATTTCGCTCATGGGCTAATTTTCCATGGTTTTTCCAAAAGATAGATTCGCTATTTTAAAAATGATTCGCCCAACTTCTATAGCATAAAATTATTTTACCCTAAAAATCGCCAAAATTTTATAAAAACTATATAAAATCCTTAGAAATTTGAATATTTTTACAAAAATATCGTCAAACATTTATAGTTGGCATATGAAGGATTAGTGAGATTCGCCAAGGTTTCTACATTTTAAAATAAATTTCCATCCTTAAAATCATCCCTGCTTCTCTGTCCCATTTTCTAACATCATTCTCTTCCCCATTCTAATTTTCCCCATGCATCATGGATAGATAGTTAAAACTCAACTTATCCTCCCAGTTCCAAGAATGTAGGGGAGACAATTTGCTAAAATTTAGGATTTGTGGATTATTAAATTTACTCTAATATTGCCCCACCCCCATCCACCCTCATATATGAGGGTGGGGGGTGGGGAAATATTAGAGTAAATGTTATTACATTTACTCTAATATTTCCCCACCTCCATCCACCCTCATATATGAGGGTGGGGGGTTGGGAAATATTAGATTAAATGTTATTAGATTGAGGAATTGGTTTGCTCCACTCCTATTAACTCGTTTTTGTTTTGAAATTCAAAATTGAAATTGGGTGACAATTCAAGATAGCATAGGGTAGATGATTTAGGTATAAATCCCACCCCCCCCCCCACCTATACCCCCTCACCTTCCCCCCCTTATGGTATCATAGGCCCTATAAGTTCTCAAGCTCAACTAATATCTTTGTTTGAGTGGCACCAACCTACTCTTACATATCTTCATAGACACTAATATACTAGAGATACCAATCCCTTCCTCTAAGAATCAACTTAGAAAGATACACCAATATCTTTGTGTGATATGCACCAGTCTTCCTCGAGTCTACTTGCTACTTTTTTGTTCACCAGGTCTTCTCACTCCTTTTTCCTTGAACATGTCTACTCATTGTGTATGCCTTCACTAGGTCTGCTCACTACTTCTACCTTTACCAGTTCTGACCAAAATTTGAATTTCCAAATGGTAAACTTCCCAAATCTCATTGTTTTGGGCCTCTTCCCAAGAAAAAACTTGTACAACGTGCCACATATCTAATTTTGAAAATATGATTACAAAATGTTTACCTGAGGTACATATGTATGTCTACTATATTCTCTAAAATTTTCACAATCTGAAGAGTCCCAAAAAAGAAGTTATAGTGAAAATTAAAAACTAACCTGTTTGAAATTGATCTCATGACCATTCCAAAACCCTAACTTCCATAGAGAATATTTTAGAAACAATAAACCAACATCTAAAAGTTTTACCTAAGGTACTTCTATATGTCTCCTATGTTTTGTAAAACTTTCATAGTCTGAAGGGTCCCAGAAAAGACGTTATAGTGAAAATGTCAAACTAACCTATTTGAAACTAATGTAAAGACTATTAAGAAACCCTAACTTCCATAGAGAATATCTCATAAAGTATAGTGAAACAACATATGAAAATTTTACTTGAGGTACTTCTATATGTCTCTTTTGTTCTATAAAAATTTCATAGTTTGAAGAGTCCCATAAAATAAGTTATAGTGAAAATGTAAAACTAACATGTTTGAGATGGATATAAAGACCATTAAGAAACCCTAAGTTTCATAGAGAATATGTCAAAACATATAAATAAACATTTGAAAATTTTACCTAAGGTACTTCTACACGTCTCCTCGTTTTTGTAAAAAAATCATAGTTTGAAGAGTCACAAAAAAGATGTTATAGGGGAAATGCCAAATTGACGTATTTGAATTTGATTTTAGGAGAATTCAAGAACCCTAACTTCCATAGTACATATATCTAAACATATAGAAAAATAATATTTGAAATATTTATCACATGAACCTAGATATCTTGCCTCCATCTCCTCAAATTTTCAAGGTCTAAATCGTCCCAAAAAATAAGTTATATTGAAAGTTCCATGCTGACCTATTTGAAACAGATTTTAGGAGAATTCGGGAACCTTAACTTCCATAAGGAATATCTCTGAAAGTGTAGTGAAACATCATGTGAAAGTTTTAGCACAAGCACACCAAGATCCTTTCTCTGTCTCTTTAAAATTTGAATGTCTGAAACATCCCAAAACATAAGTTATCACGCAAATGCTAAGATGACCTGAAATTGAATTCACAACTCTCACCTTTCAGAATGATATTCAATCTTTGCTTAAATATTTTTTTTTTCTTAAGCCTCTTGTTTATGTAATGACTACTCTCTTTTCTTAAGTCCTCTTGTTTGCGGCCAATATGATGGTTACCAACCGATCTGATGGTTACTGGCCGATCCGGTTACAAGTCAATATACTGGTTGATCTGGTCTGTCGGACACCGGACTATTGGAGTCTCTCCACTTAACTTATATCACATTCTCCTTATCTGATAAGGATATACGGTCACTATGGACCCCGATTAAGATCTGACGGCTCATATCCAACTCCACCTTCTCCACACAATTACTTGTCTCTATGCTTCAACGAAAAATGGGAATCGTTGATCTCTACGTTTGATCAATGATCAATGGTCTTGATCACCCCTGACTGGTAAAGAGGGTTTCTGGCTCATTCCTTGAGGAATTTGATTTGATTCCTTCTCCTATGTGATCATGCTTGTTACCCATGCACACACATAATTTAGTCGAGTCCATTCTAGACTGCAATCACAAATACTGATTCAATTAAATATGCTTGATTTCACATTTACACATAGAGCCCATGAAAAACATAGATGATTCTATTAATGAATCTGTATATTAATTGTACAAGTCCTTCTCACCTCTCTGGCCTGGTTTACATTAATTTGGCCTTCCTCTTGGCCTTTTTCCACACTCAATATCTCTATCGTTACTCTCTCCCTTTGATCTAGATTTATGAGAGGAACGAAATGAAACCACATATTTATAATATTAAAATAGAGACACAATGAAAAATAATAGAGATATAATAAAACTTGGCTTCTATTAAATAAGAAATATGTCAAAAACCGTAAAATGTTGACTGAAACAAGCTTGCTAGAATGGTGGCAGCTTATCTCTGAGAAGAGATGTGACGACTATGCTCATTCAAAAGAAGATGAGTACAATGAGTCTCTGAATGCATTTTTACAATAAAAAATATTTCCAAAAACCTAATCGTAGGAGATGAAGCGACAAAAGTCATGTGGGCCCCGTTGGGGTAAGTTAGTACATAAACTTCACGAGGTCATAACTTTTGCATACGATCTCCATTTTGAGCGCACAATAGCTCGTTGGAAATGCATTGACAAGGATATTTATTTAGGGTGATAATTCAAGGGATTTGGATATTATTGAAGTGCATGATCATGAAAAAGTGTCGTTTAGGCGCTCAAAATGGCCCGAAAGTTCATGAACCGAAAAACTACTAAAAATAGTAAGTTGCCAAAAAACTGTTTTGATCTAGATGGACAAGGTGGGTGGCCACCGAGATCCTCCTGGATCAATCCTCCCCCATTAGGAATAAATGATCTCCATTGCATTGAGTGCCCCCATCAGATGACGAAATTTCTATTGAATTTGGCCCCGGGTGAGCCACTTGCCTTGGTGCAGGAGCTCCCTACTTTGACAACCTGATAGAGTTGGATCCTATGATGGTGAGTGACCTTGACCTGTGTGTCCATGATATGATCAGTGGATGCATGTTCCATGCATTCAGGGTTGATCTCTTTTGGTGTCAATTGTTCTTCTATCTTTGAGGTGTCCAATAATGGTGGGAAATAAGGTCAAAGGAGGTCCACATTGAATACTGGGTGCAATCCAAGGAATGGGAGAAGGTTGAGCTCAAAATAATTTTCACCCACATCCTTGGTGATAGTGTAGGGTCCATAATGCAGTGGATAGAGCTTCTGATGAGGCCTGGTAAAGAATTATTTCTGCAAGTGCAACCAAACTTTGTCTCCCACCTGAAACTAGTGTGGTACCCAATGTTGATCATGTCTCTACTTATACTTGGCATTGGACTTCTGTAAAATATCCTGAACCTATTGGTGAATTGTTGGATCCATTCAATGAACCAATTGGCTTTGTCATCCCTAGTTGGAGCATGTGACGATTCTTCCTGGGTGGCCGCAAGGGGTAGTGTGATATCCATGGGACCCAATGGTTGAAATCCCAACCCCACCTGAAAGGGGTTGTGGCCAATTGAGCTATGCATGGCTCTATTGTAGCTATGTTGAACATAGGGAAGAGTCTCATCCTAGGTGTGAGGGTGCTTGTAATTTTACATATGCAGGATGTGCATGATCATTTGGTTGATGACCTCAGATTGGACATCCATCTAGGGGTGGAAGGCAGTGGACTTGGTGAGCTTGGTGTCCAGCAGTGACCATAGGATAAAAAAGAATGTGTTGAGGAACCAAATGTCCTGATATTAGATAATGGTTTGTGGGATTCCAAAGTGTACCCACACTCATTCAAATAAGATCTTGGAAATGGCCTTCGTTGTGATGCTCTTCTTACAGGCAGTCAAAATCGCCATCTTAGAAAAGTGATTAACAACCACAAAACATAGTCATTTCCCCACTTGGTGGATGGAAGGCCCAACATGTAGTCCATTGAGATGGATTCCCAGGGAATGTCAGGAGTAGGAAGAGGAGTCTACATGCCTTGTTTCTTAATGGTCAGTTTGGCAATATCCCAGATAGTGCAGGACCAAATATACTTGTTGACATCCTATCGAAGCTTCAACCAGTATAAATGTCGTTGCAACACTGCCACTATATTTTCCATGCCGAAGTGTCCTACCACCTGAATTTGGTGGTTTTCCCAAATCAGTTTCACTCACTCACTTGATGGAACACATAGATGGCCCATATGGAGCAAAATATCGTCCTGAAGATGGAAATTGGTGATAGTTGTATTTATGCCCAATATATGGTAGGTGTTGGCGAAGTCAGGATCTGTCTCATAGAGGTGGGGCCATCTGGAGGTCTTGTGGCCACAATAATCGAACACTTTGGTGAGTGTTGTGAATGGAGGTCAGTTGAGGAAATCATCAACTTGGTTGGTACTTCATGTTTTATACTTGATGTTGAGGTGGAACTGCTACAAATATGTGGACCACTTCTGATGGAAATCATTCTACAATTTTCTTTGTGTTTGCATGAACTATAACGGATTATGATTAGTGTGGATGGATGTCTCTTTCCTGAGAATGCAATGCCTCCATTAAAGGTAAGATTTCACAATGGAGTACATTTCTTTGTCATAAGTATGGTACTTACAGATGAAATATGACAGTGTCTCAATGTGATAGGCCACGGGGTGGTCGTGTTGAGTTATAACTATGCCCACAACATAGTATGAAGCATCTGTCTCGATCTCAAAGGGATGTTGTAGGTCAAGTAA
>SNQJ01S0005666.1:202646-260893 GCA_010110895.2 Picea sitchensis | reverse complement strand
GATCATATCTTAATAGAAATACTCTTTTCTCGTCCAATTGATATCTTGCAAATATTTGAATTATTATTCCATGGGTGTATTTGTTATGAATGTTAATGGATTATGCTATTGAATGTGCTAACATCATATATTATCACCATATTCTTTCTTTGCTTGGTTGTTGAGGACTAGTTGTAGGTATATTGCTTTGGGTCAAGGGCTCAACAATGGACTTCATCGAACATCTGGACGAGGTAGGACTTTTATCTTGTCTTGCTAGCATATTTGTTTATATAGCATACTTGAGAATAGAGTTGATTTATGCAGTCATTTTTCATATGTTGTGGTTTTCCCCTAGCCATAGAGAAATTTTCTTCGTAACGGTACCCCAGTAGTTGATGAGAAGATGTATTTGTATTCTTCCATGAACTTATCCACTTTCTTCTACTGCATGGAGAGGTCAGCCACAGAGGCCATGGATGTGGCTACAAACTTTCTCTCACTGTGAGATAGAATCATGAAGAAGAAAAACTTCCCGATTTGAGAAATGACCTTCCTACATTGCTTGGAAGATATCAAGGAAATAACACTAGGTGGGACTAGCTTGGGTATCATGTACAATTTCTTGTTCAAAGTAATAATAACACTGGGAGGCCTAGACTCGTATATGCCATGGAATTTCCATAAATAAGGTTGGCCCAAAAGAACATCACAAACTTCAAGGGGAGCAACATCACACAATACCTCATCTTTGAATGGCTTGATGTCATATGACAAACGACACCATTGGCTGACATGAAGATCGCTTCCTTGAAGGATCCATCCGATGGTGTAGGGTTGTAGGTGAGGCGTTGTCGAAATGGCTATCCTCTTGAAGACCTATGATGATATGAGGTTCTTCTATATGCCTCTATCATCGATGAAGTGTAGTGAAGTGCCTTTTATGCACATATGTGAATGAAAGAGGCGCTCACCTTCCTCTGGATCATCAGGTTCACCAGGATGGATCTTGGTGGTAGTAATGCTAGCAATGGATTCCGCATCAATGATATGTCTCCCCTTTTCTAGTTCTGACTCATATTCAGAACCCACATCTGATTCAAAGGCTTTTACCTCATCCACCAATGACTATTTTGAGTAGAAATCAATAGTTTTATGCCAGGGGCTCTTATGGAAGTCGCACCACTTCCCGATATCTTTCTTCGTCTTCCCATTGTCCTTATTTTCTTGGGGCTTGGATTGGTTGTCCTGAGGTTTCCCATATTTTATCTGTCCTTTTTTCTTTGATTTGGGGCTTCCCTTTCCATGCTTCTGTTGTGAGGGGTTCCCAGACCCAAACAACCACATCTTTTGTTTCAACTTCTGCTCGATTTTGACAACATATCGATAGACTGCACCCAAGGATGAGATTACCAAAAACTCAATTTATGTTTGGATGTATCTATGCATACTGCCACGATACTTGAGAACCATATGTCACTCAAAATATTTGATACCTATCTTGGTGCACAAGGTATGGAAGAAATTTGTGAACTCTGGCATTGTTTGATCTCTTTCCTGCTGCAGTGTGGTCCATATTGTATACAAGTCGTCATAACTTCCAACAGGGTAGTATAGTTCCTTAATAACATACCTGAAGGAACCCCAAGTGGGTGAAACTGCAAATAATTTGGACCCCTCTATTTCCTTTTTCTCACATAAAGTCTCCCACCAATATTTGACATGGGGGATGGCCTTGAGGAGTGAAAATGTAATGTTTTCTCTATCAGAAAAGTTGTGGACAGAAAAATACCCTTCTAGAAGGTTTGACCATTTATCTACGACATTGGTATATATTTTACCTTAAAATATAGGAATATCAAAATTTATTTGTACCTTGAAGGGGGTGGCACCTCTGCTTGAGGTAGATGCGTCACTTGTTGGCAATCGTCGAAGGATTTGTGAAAATATATCCATCATCTCATTCCTCTATCGCTCAAGGGATTCCTCAAGAAACATTTTGAAAGGATATCCTATCCCTTCGTCTTTAATTTTGACCACCATGGATGGTTTCTTGGTCATGCGAGAGTAGTTTTCCTCAAGAGAAACAAGATCGAGACCCAACTCTCTATACCCTGATCACATCGGGGACATGAAATAAAAAGAACTACAAGGAGAATACTTCTCTGATACCACTAATACATATTTATGAGTGGAACGAAGTAAGTCCAAAGATTCATAATATTAACAGAGAGACACAGTGAACAATAATAGAGATACAATAAAACTTGGCTTCTATTAAATAATAAATATGTTGAAAACTATTAAACACAGACCGAAACAAGCTTGCTAGAATGGTGAAACTTATCTTTGAGAAGATATGTGAGGACTATGCTCATTCGCAAGAAGATGATTACAATGAGGCTGTGAAGGCCTTTTTACAATAAACAAGAATTCCAAAACCCTAGACATCCAAAAACCTAACCCTAGGAGATGAAGCACCAAAAGTCATGTGGGCCCTCTTTGGGTAAGTTAGTACATCAACTTCCTGAGTTCGTACCTTTTTCATATGATCTCCGCTTTGAGCACACAATAGCTCATTGGAAAGGTATTGACGAGGATATTCATTTAGGGGGATCAATCAAGTACTTTGGCTATAATTGAGGTTTCTTATCGTGAAAATGCATCGTTTAGGCCCTCAAAATGGCCCCAGAAGTTCAGGAATTGAAAAAATGCTAAAACTAGTAAGTTGCCAAAAAAATGTTTTAATATAGTTGGACAAGTTCGGTGGCCACCAAGATCCTCTTGTATCACCTTCCCTTTTCTTCCCATAGGCTTACCAATTATAAAGGGAAATTTCTGAACTTTTCAATTAGTTTCAGACCCTATACACAGTCTCTAAAATCTGCAATAATCCCTAGGATCTATCAGATCCACAATATCCTCAACCATCCCTAGGTTCTAGTTCTCCATTCCTTCGATATATGTTAAACCAAGGCATATTACAAATAAACTCAACTCAACAAAATCTATCTCATACAAGACTTCAAGAAATCAATTGACATAGAAATTACAATAATTCATGCTTAGGGAACCCACTCCCTTCGTAAACACAATACCACCTAGGCTTAGTCAAACATGCTTTATTTTGGAGGCAAGATTCTCCTACATCATATTCCCAAGGAAAAACAATTGTTCATGATCTCTTGATCATGATTTCCATCACTACAATCCTCTTGGATCCCATACTTTATGTTGTTTCTTACTTGCCTTGCTATCTTGTTGCATTGTTGCTTCCTGCAGTTGTCCATTTCCTCTACTGATATAAATATTCCTTTCTTTAACATGTCTTCTCTTAGAAATATTCACTATAAACATCCCCATTTATTCAATATCCATGTCTATTATGTCCTCTATATGGTACATACTACTGCAAACTTCAACTCCTATGTATAAAACTGAATAATATATTCATGATTCTTTTTCTTATTTATGAAGTCTTCTTCATCAACCCTTGGATTGATCAATCGGTCCTCTATCATATTCAATTCTTCCTCAAAATTAGTAAACACTATATTAGAGTGTTGTTCTTCAAATTATTCTTTGTTCTTTGCAACAACAAGATCCTACAACTACTCCTCCATCTCTCCATCACTTAATAAAAAGTGACTTATGTATTGATCACCTTTATAAGACAATGTTGTCTCCTCCTTCTCTATGACCTAATTATGAATATGTCTACCTTCTCTTTCTCCAGTACTTGCAAACATACACAAAATGTCAAATTTAAAAACATAAGAATCCTTAGCCTCATTTGCTTCCTCTGTTAGCACATCCTCATGTTGATCTGAAATCTCCACATATCTCATGAGACTCTCAATAGGTATCTCTACTTTCTCATCATCCTCATCAAGGAATGGTCCTTTCTCTATTTCACATAAGTAAACTCCTTCCTCTGCAGGTGGTCTTTATCTGAAATCAGATCCTCCAATTTTCTCCTTCTTCATCCAAGCACTCATCCTGCACTTCAATCCCCTCAATATTATCCTCAGCTTCCTTGCAAATAATTGCATCACAGGCCACTTGAATCTTTTCTTTGGATTCCATCCTTGTCTCTAGTTTTCCTCAATCCTCTTTTGTAGCCGTTTTCCAATGTAACTAAGTTGTATTCTTAACTCAACCAATTCTCTATCAATCTCCTCTTGACTCATTCTTTTTATGCCATTTTCTTTGTCACCTTCCTTCCCTATATTGTGTCTTATTCCTAAACCTATATAATGACCATCGATAGTCATTTTCATTTCCTCTAGTTGTGAACTTCTCCTAGTCCATTGTGAGTTGCATCAAGCCTTTGTATAAAGTCTCCTCTACTTTCTAACTAATACCTCACCATGCTTCCCCTGATCTATGTCCTTTTGGTATTTATTGGTTCTCTCCATTGGAACCCTCTGAGCATTCCTCTTCTCTCCTCTGGCTTATACACGTTTTCTCACACTCTCTATGGAAAATCCTCTTGTTCTCCTTACTTTCAATCTCCAGCTGGAAGTATCCAAAAAATCATCTATTGCAAGGTTATTCCATCAATTCCTCTACTTGAGAGCTCTTCTTTCTTTCTGTCACAACTCTATTGGCTGTTGGCTACTACCAATCCTTCTCTGCTACTTGCATTCACAATTATTCATAACTAGAGATAAATTTTAAAATACCAACCATTACCTGTAAGATCTATCCATGAGATCTTATTCTCCAAATTTAATACACTTGAATGGAAAAATTTATGTCCAATGCTTCTATAGTAACCCACTAAGGAATTACATATCCAATTCCTTTTTCTGTCTGTCTTCATAATCTACTCATGCTTGCTTCTACTAAACTTCGTCTGAACTATATATCCTTTGTGTAGTGATATCCATAATCCTCCTTCTGCAATGGTCAATTTCCTTTTCAATTATATTTTGAATTATCTCTAATACCAAATGATGAATTCCACCTCAGGGATCTCAGTACCCACAGGTGCAGAATAACTCTACACAACTCAATTCTCTCAAGTTGTCCTCAACTTTTTAATTGTGCAGGCAAAAAACTTATTTAACAGAGTTTTGATTCTTTTTTCTCGCACGTGAACTTACGGTGCTTTATCCTTCCACACGACCATGGGTTGTGACCTAATGTTTATTCAATTATGCGCTCCCACTTTGGTGCTAAGCCATTTTCCTTACCTCCTATGACCAAACACTAGAAACTGTGGTTTTAGCAGAATGTCGTACCCCTAGACTTTTCAATTCTCAAACTCAACTTACTAAGGTTCTGATCTAATGAATTAACATGTGGGAAGATCTACAATCTATGATCAACGTAGACCATTGATCAAGTTCTCAAATGGATGATTAGATTGTCCTTGCGATTACACATCACTTCACCTTCCAAATGGGTGGCATACACCAGGATGACGTATATCGACACCGACTATAGGATCGCCAGAGTTCCACCCAAAACATATTAACAACACCTTGATTTGGTGTGAGGTGGCACTCTGCCACATGGACTTGGTGACTAGGTTTCCATGTGTCTCCTTATTTCACGACTTTCGCACATGCCATCAGCCAAATGGAACAAGACACATGTCACTTTCTTATTTAATGTACACATGTACTGATGTGTGTCGACCCCAGACTATTAGACTACTCTCTTTGCTTAAGTCCTCTTGTTTGCGGTCATTTTGATGGTTGTCGGCTGATGAAATTACAAGTTAATATACTGGCTTGTATCGTCCATCATAAACCAGACTGCTGTAGTCTCTCCACTTAAACTATATTGCATGCTCCCTATCCAATAAGGATTTATGGTCAATATGGACCCCGATTAAGATCTGATGGCTCATGACGCAAACACACCACCTAGGGAACGTTCGCAACTACCAGGACCTTCTTTTCTCTTTAGCCCGAAGAGCTGAAACACTCTCCAAATCCCCCTATCGGGACTTTTCGCTACCCACAAAACTATCCTTATGACTCCCCGGTGTTATATCGGGAAATCAGACCTCGCGGGATCACGAGTCATGCACTTGTGAAAAATGGGTATTTCAAAACCCCGAAACCCGATGGGTCTCAATGCCAACACTTCCTTGTTCCTGTCGGGGATTTCCCTATCGGGAAATCAGCATATGTGATGTGGGGTTTCACTGCCTTCCCAAATCTCCGAACCCCGATTCATGATGGCGCTTCCACTATGGTGGTAGCCCCTCCGGCTGCTCCTTCCTCGTGTGACCTGCCAACCCACGTGACCGTGCCCTTCCCCCCTTATTGGGACTTCGGAGTTCACGAGTTTGCAATGAGAAGAAATCTCACTCCTAGAATCTCCGATCCCCGATCTCCGATGCCACCTGTCGTCACCTTAAGGAGAGGCTCGATCTTCTGACACCTGTCCTCCACTCAACATGCAATCGTATGGCTATCGTGTTTCGGAGGTTCGGAACTCCTGCAATGATTCTTCCAACAACTAAAATCCCGAAATGTCGAACCCCGATTCCTCGGGATCTCTCGCCACGTATCCCTCCGATCAACGGTTCAGACCACGTCGGGAAATCGCCAATCACAATTTCAATCTGCAAGCGTTTCTCCACTCCGGAAACCCCGATGCCTCCAAACACCGACTCGCTCAGATCTCCTACCACGTGTCCTCGACGATGAACGGTTCAAAGTACTCGTCGGGAAATCGTGAATCGCAATTTCAATATGCGAGATTTCTACGTCCTCGGAAACCCCGATATCTCGATGGACAGAACCCCGATGCTCCTGATGTCTGAAACGTGTCCACTTGAGATCAATGGCTGAGATCCTCTAGGGAAATCGCGGATCACGATTTCATTCTTCTCGAGTTTCAGGACCACGGAAACCCCGATATCCCGATGAGAAAATTCCCGATGACTCCTCCTCTGCTCGCTGGGGCTTAAACCCTGCGCAACTCTGCACGATCTGATGGCTAGCGGGATTTTTCTAGTTCCCTTAGTGAATCCTGACCGTCAATTCCTCCCTCTTGAGGATCTCCTGAGAACGACTAAGTATTCCTTCTCAGCACTTGTTTTCTGATATCTTCTCTTGCAGCTCCTACTCGAACCTTCCTCGGCCCGAACTTTCTACGTTCCCTTTCAATGATATTCCAAAGGTTCTATCCCTCTTGAGCTTATTCACTCTGACTCTCTCAGAGACTTTGCGTACACTTCTCGTGCTCGACCTTCAACGACTCTCAAAGTGTTGAGTCTCTCAGACTCTGTGTACTTCTGACAACAGTAGTCTATGCCTTCCTTTGCTCAGACTAGCCACTGAGACTTCAAGTTCAACCTGCACCTCCCCTGCACGACTCTACCAACCTAAACCATCTTCTAGGTGAATGAGAATAAGGGTTTAATTGTCGAGCCTCATCAACGCACTCTATGCGGATGAATTCAACTGCACTCTATGGAGGAATATCCTGGCTCAGACAGAGAAATGATTGAAACTTATTCTCTCCTCTCTCAGACTTCAGTTAAACCTCTGAAATCTCAAGCACATCATAGTTAAAGCCAATGCATAACAGAAACAAACATTCATGAGCACATAAACAACATACACAGAGAAACAACACCAGGCATGAATTTGAATCAGAATTTCATTCTATTAATTCAACACTGTACATGGGTGTTCTTCACAAAGTTCTCTGCTTGCTCCTCTCATCTGAATGCTTCTGAATAGTCTGAATAATGAATAATGTACAAAGGAGGGTATCTATATCCATTTTCCCTCTCGAACTCTAAACTGTCTAATCTAGACTTAAACATTTATCTACCTGCATTAACTAGATTAAATGCCTCATATCTATTCCAGACAAGAGCATATGGCTCGAGGTCTTATACAATACACAAAAGGTGCTCTTTCATAAATGGTGCATTCATACATTAGCGCATTCTCTTGTTTGAAAATTCAAAAAGTTTCGACTGGTCTTGTCCAGCTGTTGTTGTCTTCCATGTTGGCTCGCTTGTCATGGGCGATGCTCCTGCATCATATTCCTCGGCTTGAAAACTATTCATGGGCTCCTGTCCATGAGCTCCTGCACGGTCTGTCCATGCTTTTGGATAACTGCTTCTATCTCCTAGCTGGCATCTTCCACTGGGTGGTTCTTCCATTTCACCAGATACTCGAAGTATTGCTTCCGTCTGGTTCTTTTACTGACCCTCTTGTCAAGTATGCGCTCCATCTGTGGCCTTTCTGCAATCGACATTTTCCTCTGCCACTGGATCTTTGGCTTCTCATCATTTCCAGTTCCTGTTTCCTCAGCCTTATATGGATATAATTCTGAAACATTGAATGTCGGAGATATTCCAATGTCATCCGACAATTCAATATCATAAGCATTTTCTCCCAATTTCTTCAGGACTCTGCATGGCCCAATTTTCTTCATTTTCAGTTTGTTGTATGTTCCCCTTGGGAACCTTTCTCTCTGCAGATGTGCCATAACTAGATCGCCAAATTCGAATTGAAGTTGTCTCTGATGCTGATCTTCTCTACGCTTATATTCCTAGTTCATTTCCAGCAATCGCTGCTTCACTCTGCTGTGAAGTTCTTCCATCGCTTCTGCAAATTCTTCAGCGCTTGCACTCTTTGTGATTATCTGTTCTGAGTCCCTCAGTTCAGACACTCTTCTTGGCTACCTGCCGTATATAATTTCAAATGGACTTTTGCCTGTGCTTCTGTTCACAGAATCATTGTACGCAAACTCTACCTGTGGCAACACGTTGTCCCAACTGTTGTGGTGCTCTGTCACCAGGCTTCTGAGTAAATCTCCAAGACTTCTATTGACCACTTCTGTCTGCCCATTTTTCTGTGGATGATAGGAAGAACTAAACATCAAGTTAGTTCCCATATTCTTCCAGAGTGTTCTCCAGAAATGTCCAATGAATTTTGTATCCCTGTCCGATACAATGCTTCTGGGTAAACCATGAAGTCTAATGATCTCCTTGAAAATCAAGTTTGCGATATGAGTCGCATCGCTGGTATTATGGCACGGAATAAAATGTGCCATATTTGAGAACCTGTCAACCACCACAAAGATTGAATCATGTCCTCTTTGCGTCCTCGACAATCCCAATATGAAATCCATGTTGATTTCATCCCACGACCTCTCTGGTATGGGTAAGGATTGATAGAATCCCGTATTCTGCTTTCTGCCCTTTGAATGTTGACAAATTTTGCACCTGTCAACAAAATTCTTGACATCTGTTCACATCTTCGGCCAGAAATAGGCTTCACTCAGCTTTATAAATGTCTTATCGTGGCCAAAATGTCCTGCTAATCCGCCACTATGCTTTTCTTTTAGCAGATTCTCCCTCATGAGGCAATATGGGATGGATAACTGATTGCGTCTGAATAACAGTCCATTTTGGATCATATAATCCATCCACGGGCTTCTGTCTCTGAGAACTGGATTCTCAGCTGCCTCGTATGCCTCTGCAAAATCTACATCACCTGCATACATGTCCTTAAGGTTTTCAAAACCCAAGGTCTTGACTCGAAACTCCTGCAGCAACAAACATTTCTTGCTCAAAGCATCAGCCACTTTGTTAGCAGTACCTGAAATGTGTTTAATGACAAATGTAAAATTCTGCATATACTCTACCCATTTTGCATGTTTCTGATTCAACTTCTCCTGTTGAGTCACAAACTGTAGTGCATGATTGTCACTATACAGAACAAATTCTTTTGGGATCAAGTAATGCCTCCACTTCTTCAACGCCTGTATGATAGCATAAAATTCTTTATCATACGTTGAATACTTCACCTTGGCCTCATCCAACTTCTCACTGAAATATGCAATTGGTCTATCCTCCTGGCTTAAGACCGCTCCTATGGCAAAGCCACTTGCATCACATTTCACCTGGAAAACTTTGGAAAAATCTGGCAACACCAAAATCGGTTGTTCGGTGATCTTTCGCTTCAACAGATTGAAGATTTTCTCTGCCTCTTCAGTCCAATGAAAAGATTTGTGTCTTTTCTTGACTGTTTCCATCATTGCTACACTAATTCCACTGAAGTTCCTAATGAATTTCCTATAGAAACTTGCCAATCCGTGGAAACTTCTCACCTCGAAAACATTCCTCGGTGATGGCCAATTCTTAATCACCTCTACTTTATTTGGATCCATCTTTAACTCATTTTCCGATATGACAAACCCCAAGTAAATGAGTTCTCTCTTCATAAATGAAGACTTCCTCATGTTTATTAACAACTTCTCTTGCTGTAACTTCCTAATTACTGCAGCTAAATGCTTTAGATGCTCTTCTTTTGATTTGCTGAAAATTAAGATGTCATCCAAATAAACAATGACAGACTTACCAATAAACTCTTTCAGCACTTCATTCATCAGCCTCATGAATGTACTTGGTGCATTCTTCAAGCCAAACGGCATGACCAACCATTCGTACAAACCTTCGTTAGTCTTGAAGGTTGTATTCCATTCATCGCCTTCCCTCATGCGAATCTGATGGTATCCTCTTTTCAAATCCACTTTTGAAAAAACAATTGCCCCGCTCAGGCAATCCATCAAGTCATCCATTCTAGGCAATGGAAATCTATACCTGATGGTGATTTTGTTAATGGATCTGGAGTCTGTACACATTCTCCATCCTCCATCCTTCTTCGGACTCAGTACCGTTGGAATGACACATGGACTAAGACTTTCCCTGACCAGTCCTTTATCCAGCAGCTCATGTATCTGTCTTTTGACCTCCTCATTCTCCTGTGGAGTCAACCTGTACGGTGCTTTGTTCGGAAAACTTGCTCCTGGTATGAGATCTATGTGATGGCTTATGCTCCTTATCGGCGGCAATGAATGAGGTAATTCGTCTACCACTATGTCAGCGAACTCTTCCAGCAGTTCCTAAATTTCCTCGGGCAGATCATCCACTCTTGTGCTAGTCAAAACAACTCTTGGTTTTCTGACCAAAAGGAATTGTGGATCTTCCTTCTTCTTTACTTCTGCCAGAAGTTCCTTCCCGCTCATGAGAAGTATAGTATTTCTCGGTTCTAGTTTTAATTCTTTATCCTTAATTGGATTCAGCGTATGTGCTCTTCCATTCTTCTCCAAAGTGTACGTATTCATCTTCCCATCATGAATTACGTTTCTGTCATATTTCCATGGTCTGCCTAGCAATACATGACATACATCCATAGGAATAACATCACATAAAATCCTATCATTGTATCTTCCTATCTTGATGTCAACTAAGCACTGTTTAGTGACATTTACCTGATGTCCCTTCTGCAGCCATGAAACTTTATATGGACTTGGGTGATCTGTTGTCTCCAGCTTCAGTTTCTCCACCATCTCGGTCGAAACGAGATTGTCTATGCTTCCGTTGTCCACAATGACCTGGAATTTCCTGTCTTTGGTCTTGCATGTGGTTCTAAAAATCATGTTTCTTTGAACTGCATCCTCCACCTCCTTCTCAGGTGTTTAGAGAACCTTACGCATCATCAATGACCTTTCGTCTTCTGCGTCTTCTTCCTCAGCATCTCGCCTCTGTGCTTGGGCGATGTGAGCTTCTCCTTTATCTGTCTTCCTATCTGGACAGTCAACTGCCTTATGTCCATTTTTCCCACATGTGTAACATGTGATGATTCCTCTCCTGCCTCTTCCTCTACCTCTGGTACAAGGAAATGTGTTGGCATCAGCATAACCGCCACCCTGCTTTGTATGTTGTCTCCGCGGCTCAGCATATTGTTTTCCTCGCTGTGAGGTTCCACCTCTCTCCATTTTGGTCTTAGGCTTCTTCCAGTCATCCTTAGATTTCTGGAATCTATCTTGAGCAACGGACTTACCTTTCGGTTGGCTCCTGCCTCGGCCTCGTTGTCCTGGCTTACGCTTAGCTTTTCCTCAACCTTCAATGCCATTTGATACGCATCCTCAACCGTTCGCATGGTTTCCATACTAATCTCATCCTGGATATTGTATCTTAAGCCATTCATATACCTAGATACTTTTTCATCATCGGTCTCCCGATGACCCGCTCTGATATTGAGCTTGTAAAATTCCTCGGTGTACTCCTTCACCGTCATCAACTTCTGTCTCAGGTTCTGCATCCTCCTGAACAGTGTGATCTGGTAATCCCTTGGGATGAATTTTGCTTTCATATTCGCAACCATTCGATCCCAACTTTTAATCTTTTTCTTACCTTTGCAGCGTCTATCTGCTTGAAGCTCGTCCCACCATAATGCTGCATGTCCCTTCAATTTGGTGATAGCATGTCTTACCTTTTTATCCTCTTCGATATCCTCATAGTCAAAGTAGGTGTCAAGAGCTCTAATCCAATCCAACAACTCTTCTGCATCCAGATTTCCTTCATAAGTCAGAATGTCCATCATTGTCTTTGAACTCATCCGGGCGATGGCTTTCATTAATCGCTCATTTGCTACATCTTCCACTGGGATTTCTCCTGCTCCCTGTCCAGCTTCACCTTCATCCTCAGATTCACTAGTATCTCCTGCATCAACTTTACACCTTTTCTTTATTCCCATATCCACAATCATAGAGCGTAATTCTTGCAGTTGTCTTTCTACTTCCAGATTCTGCCCTGGCCTACCTCTTTCTCTGGATGATTCCCTTTCCCCCTCTGGGTCAGGTGATTGTCTATCTCTTCTCCTCAGCGGCATGGTGAATTCTCCTTTATTCTCTGCTACAAAAAATAGAGAGATTTTCTCTCTCTGATACCACTTGACGCAAACACGCCACCCAGGGCACGTTCGCAACTACCAGGACCTTATTTTCTCTTTGGCCCGAAGAGCTGAAACACTCTCCAAATCCCCCTATCAGGACTTTTCTCTACCCACAGAACTATCCTTATGACTCCCCGGTGTTATATCGGGAAATTAGACCTCGCGGGATCGCGAGTCCTGCGCTTGTGAAAAATGGGTATTTCAAAACCTCGAAACCCGATGGGTCTCAATGCCAACGCTTCCTTGTTCCTGTTGGGAATTTCCCTATCGGGAAATTGGCATATGTGATGTGGGGTTTCACTGCCTCCACAAATATCTGAACCCCGATTCGCGATGGTGCTTCCACTATGGCGCTAGCCCCTTCGGCTGCTCCTTCCTCGTGTGACCTGCCAACCCACGTGACCGTGTCCTTCCCCCCTTATCGGGACTTCGAAGTTCACGAGTTTGCAATGTGAAGAAATCACACTCCTGGAATCTCCGATCCCCGATCTTCGATGCCACCTGTCGTCACCTTAAGGCGAGGCTCAATCTTCTGACACCTGTCCTCCACTCAACACGCAATCGTATGGCTATCGCGTTTCGGAGTTTCGGAACTCCTGTAGCGATTCTTCCAACAACGAAAATCCTGAAATGTCGAACCCCGATTCCTAGGGATCTCTCGCCACGTATCCCTCCGATCAATGGTTCAGACCACATCTGGAAATCTCCAATCGCGATTTCAATCTACAAACATTTCTCCAGTCCGAAAACCCCGATGCCTCCAAACACCGACTCACTCAGATCTCCTGCCACGTGTCCTCGACGATGAACGGTTCAAATTACTCGTCGGGAAATCACGAATCGCGATTTCAATATGCGAGATTTCTACGTCCTCAGAAACCCCGATATCCCGATGGACGGAACCCCGACGCTCCTGATGTCTGACACGTGTCCGCTTGAGATCAACGGCTGAGATCCTTCCCGGAAATCGCAGATCGCGATTTCGTTCTTCTCAAGTTTCAGGACCACGGAAACCCCGATATCCCGATGAGAAAATTCCCGATGACTCCTCCTCTGCTCGCTGGGGCTTAAACCCTACGCAACTCTGCACGATCTGACGGCTGGCGGAATTTCGCTAGTTCCCTTGGTGAATCCTGACCGTCGATTCCTCCCTCTCGAGGATCTCCTGAGAACGGCTAAGTATTCCTTCTCAGCACTTGTTTTCTGACATCTGCTCTTGCAACTCCTACTCGAACCTTCCTCAGCCCAAACTTTCTACATTCCCTTTCAATGATATTCCAAAGTTTCTATCCCTCTTGAGATTATTCACTCTGAATCTCTCAGAGACTTTGTGCACACTTCTCGTGCTCAACCTTCAACGACTCTCAAAGTGTTGAGTCTCTCAGACTCTGTGTACTTCTGAAAATAGTAGTCTATGCCTTCCTTTGCTCAGACTAGCCACTGAGACTTCAAGTTCAGCCTGCACCTCCCCTGCACGACTCTACCAACCTAAACCAACTTCTAGGCGAATGAGAATAAGGGTTTAACTGTCGAGCCTCATCAACACACTCTATGCGGATGAATTCAACTGCACTCTATGCAGGAATCTCCTGGCTCAGACAGAGAAATGATTGAAACTTATTCTCTCCTCTCTCAGACTTCAGTTAAACCTCTGAAATATCAAGCACAACATAGTTAAAGCCAATGCATAACAGAAACAAACATTCATGAGCACATAAACAACATACACAGAGAAACAACACTAGGCATGAATTTGAATCAGAATTTCATTCTATTAATTCAACACTGTACATGGGTGTTCTTCACAAAGTTCTCTGCTTGCTCCTCTCGTTTGAATGCTTCTGAATAGTCTGAATAATGAATAATGTACAAAGGAGGGTGTCTATATCCGTTTTCCCTCTCGAACTCTAAACTGTCTAATCTAGACTTAAACATCTATCTACCTGCATTACCTATATTAAATGCCTCCTATCTATTCTAGACAAGAGTGTATGGCTCAAGGTCTGATAAAATACACAAAAGGCGCTCTTTCATAAATGGTGCATTTATACATTGGCGCATTCTCTTGTTTGAAAATTCAAAAAGTTTCGGCTGGTCTTGTCCAGCTGTTGTTGTCTTCCATGCTGGCTCGCTTGTCATGGGCGATGCTTCTACATCAGCTCATATCTATCTCCACCTTCTCTACATAATTACTTGTCTCTATGCTTCAATACAAAATGGGAATCGTTGATCTATGCATTTGATCAATGATCAATGGTCCTTGTCACTCCCGACTAGTAAAGAGGGTTTATGGCTCATTCCTTGAGGAATGTGATCTGATGCCTTCTCCTTTTTTATCACGCCTTTCACCCTTGCAGACACACGGTTTAGTCGAGTCCAATCTAGACTACAATCACAAATATTGATTCAACGAAAGATGCTTGATTTCACATTTACACAAATATCCCATAAAACAAAGAGACGATTCTATTAATTGTACAAGGCCTTCTCACCTCTCTAGCCTAGTTTACATTAATTTGGCCTTCCTCTTGGCCTTTTGTTGCACTCGGCCTCTATATCATTTCTCTCTCCTTCCCTTTGTTTCTTGTAGGGTTACCAATTATAAAGGGAAATGCATGAACTATTCAATCAGTTTCAGACCCTAAACATAGTCTCTAAAATCTACAATAATCCCTAGGATCTCTCATATCCACAATATACTCAACCATCTCTATGTTCTAGGTCTCCATTCCTTCGAGATTTGCTAAACCAAGGCATATTCAATTACAAATAAAATCAACTCAACAAACCCTATCTCATATGAGACTTATATAACTCAATTGACATAGAAATTACAATAATTCATGCTTTATGAACCCACTCCCTTGGTAAAATCAAGACCACATAGGCCTAGCCAAACATGATTGATTTTGGAGGTAGGATGCTACTGCATCATCTTTCTAAGAAACCACAACATAGAATTCAATCACATCATTCTCAATTTTTCAAAGATCTTATAAGAGGAGGAAACTATTGATCCTGAGGATAGATATGGTAGATAAATGAGGGTGATGGGAAACAAAGAAATTATCTTTCCCCCTTATCAACTACTTGTCGAAAAAAAATTCATTTCTACAATTATGGTTGTTATTTCTTTGTATTCATGAATTTGAAAATAAAAAATATTTTCAAGGAAATCCACCATTATACAAAACTTGAAATCTCTTGTCATTTTTTGTTGTCTAGAAGGATAGTTCGAGAACCTGAAATATCAAAAAGGAGAGTTCTAGCACCTCAATGAAAAACCTAATAAATCAATCAAGGGCTAGGTGGGATTAGGATTCACTTACTTTTACCATACAAGTGCCAAGTACCCTTGAGTGCCTTGTTGATAGATGTCATATGATATCAATAATTGACCTAATATTGTTATTTATGCACTGAGGTATCTCCCTCCTTTCCCTTCATTTCATTTATGTTCTTGGTTAGGTTTGATGTCCTACTAAACAATTTGATGGTTTTTGTATTTTTAATTATTGCATAGTTATCATGTGCATTGTTATATGAAGAAATAAATTGTTGGACCTCTTTCTTGTAACTTATATATCCTTCCCATTTGTATTATAATAGAGAGTGCTCTCAAGTGAGGCATCTACCTTCAAAGTCATTTCTATCAATTAGGCTAGGCTAGTTTAGCTAGCTCTTTTAGAGAGGGATCTCACCATGGGGATGGGGATATGAGTACAATTTATTCCTTCATGACTTATCCTTTCTCTGAGTACAATTTATTCCTTCATGACTTATCCTTTCTCGAGCTCTTTCCCCATCACTTATTATTGTTGCAATGAGATCAGCAGAAACCCCATTGAGGTATGAACATGGTTGAATACCGCAACCCATAGAAAACCTAAAGAATGACAACTTTTTTGTTGAGTCAACCTACACAAGTAGGGAATATTCCTGAGTGAAGGACATGAAAATAAATTTGTTTATTTTTAGTTGAATTACGTGTGTAAAAAATCATATGTATTATATTTATGTTAAAATGGTGATAAGGAAATATAGGTACTATATGAATTTTTGTTAAATTTTGTTTAAAAAATTTAAGTGATAGTTTTTTATTTTAAATTTTGAAAATGTTAAAGGTTTAGAGGATAAAATTTTCTCTTCAATGTTCAATACTTCGGCCAAAAATATTAAAACACCTCCAAATATACATAATACTAGCTAAGGAAATAACCCTTTATTGACTACTCACTTGATAATTAAATTATTGATACTAACTGAAAAAACAATTGTTGAGAAGATGCAATATTGTTAGACAAAAACCCTTTTATAGTGTCTCCAGAATTGTCATTGTGACGTCCCCAACCACCAACAGGTCAGGTAACATCACTCCATAAACATAATTTTTTCTATGATACCAATTTGTGACATCCCCGACCACCCAGGTCGAGAAACACCACTGAGACATACTTATCTTGTGGATATATTCACATATAAAACCTAATAGGAAATAAATAGAGATAACATATGATATTCACACACACACACACACACACACATATCTAATGCAATTAAACAAACAATAATACTATGCTCATACACTTGTTCATGTGGAAGAAACATTAACACATATATGCAACATATATATAGGCATTATTCATAAATTATATCACAAATACACAACATACAATGAATAGAGAATTGGTACTTATATTTTAATTGAAGTACACCAACTATGTGCAGACCTTCCAAAAACCTACCAGCCTTAGACCACACTGCTCATCACTCTCAGTAGTGGGTCACCCCTGAGCTAGGACTAAACTCCACTAGGCAAGGGATTCCTAGGCTAGGGAGGGACACCATGAAGTTGCATAGTACAATAGGAAGGATTTTCTTCAAGGAGCCACTTACACCCACAACTCAAAGACTCTCATTCCCCACATGCTTGTCCCACCCCAGGATTGTACACCTTTACTGTCCAACAATCCATTGGCTACTACACCTCCCTTCCCTTGGTCTTCAACAACATGTTGAATCAGGAATTCTCAGAGATTTGTGGCTGCTACTGGACTCCCTCCAGAAGAACTCACTTCCTCAAAACACTCTCTCACCTAGAGAGAGTTTCTCACATGCCTGACAACCTGCTTCTTCTATTCACGGGCTTGACAACTCGCTTCTTCACTCCCTCTCCTCCACACATGGGCACAGTGATCGCAACAACAAAAAATGGACTTGGGAATGGTAATGATTGAATAATGCATAGGAAAACCACAGGGTACATGTGTAGCAAGGGTGTCAATTCAAGTTTTTTTTAGAGGTTTGGTGTGGTTCAAGAATTCAGCAAGGTGTACCAGGGATACTCGTGCTTGTTGGGTGCGTTGGTGAAAAAATGGCCAAGAGAAGATCCCAAAACAATATGAATTCTCACTTATATTTCATGTGCCTGAGCTGACACATGGCCCTCATGAAGAACGTTCCTCTCCATTTGTAAGTCATACCCATTTTTCCAAAGGAACTTAGGATATATTCATATCCCACTCAAAGAATTTAGAATAATAATAATATATTATTCTATTGGACTTAAGCTCTTAAGATTATCCCCTCATTCCAGCCTCTCAACCCCCTTCCCTTACCCATCCTAGTGGAGCTTAGTCCCCCATAACTCTTTCTTTGTGTTTAGTCTACATGCAGCGATGTATTTTTTTTTATTAACGATCTGCATAATTACATATACAAAATCAGGCCCACTGGACTTAGCCTCTAGGCTCTCTAGCCTAATAAACGCATAGGCCTATCGGCTTATAATTACTTGGCTCACCAAACTATAAACATCATTACATTCATAATTTCAACTGGGGTTCGACCTTGGGGTATTATAATCCCCTCCCCTTATTTGTGCATTGTCCTTGGAGCAACTTATTTATACAACATCAACAAGATTTTCAAAATCTTCAAAACTATGCAGGTAGTTTTCCCGCATAGCATCTTCATGCTCCCACGTTGCATCCTTAGGACCGTACTAGGTCCACTAGACCTTTACCAGCCTTATGGATCGATTCCAAATTTTCTTGTTCTTCCAGTCCAGTATGTGCATATGGTGTACCTGTATAGCGCCTTCTTGCTCCACCCGAATCACATTCCAATCAATCACATGATTAACATCAAGTATATACATCTTGAGAAATGAGACATGAAATACGTTATGAATAGTCATGCATGCAGGCAATGCAAGCATATAAGATATTGGTCCAATCCTTTCTAGGATTTCAAATGGCCCACAATATCTGGCTACCAACTTGGAACAGTTTCCCAGCTTCAGGGAACTTTTGTTGGCTTTCACCTTCAAGAAAACATGACCACCCACTTTAAAATCCCTGTGGGTTTTTCCCTTGTAGAATAGATTTTCTTCCTATCTTGGGAAGCCTTCAAATTCTGCTTAATATGCAACATTTTCTCTTTCATTTCCTTGAGCAACTCTGGCCCAACCACTTCTTTATCAACTGGGTTGTTCCAACTTAATGGGGTGTTGCGCTTTCTGCCATAAAGTGCTTCAAACAAGCTCATCTTCACTGATGCTTGATACCCATTGTTGTAAGAAAAATCTACCAAGTGTAGGTAGTCTTCCCATCTAGATGTTTTGTCCATCACATACATTCTTAACATATCTTCTATCACTTGATTTACTCTTTATGTTTGTCCTTCAAACTCAAGATGATAGGTTGTGCTAAAGTTCAGGTTCATTCCAAACCCCTTGAATAATACTCTCCAAAACTTTGAGGTTAATTTTGGTTCTCTATCAGAAACAATTGTCTTGGGAATACCGTGCAATCGTGCTACTTCCTTCATATAAATATCAACAACATTCATTGCTTTGTGAGTAACCTTCATAGGAATGAAATGGGAATCTTTAGTAAGCTTGTCCACTACCACCATGATTGCATCATCTTGCTTGCCTGTTTTGGGCAATCCTATGATGAAATCCATTTTCACCACTTTCCACTTCCACTGAGGAATGGGTAATGGTTGTAGCAACCCAACTAGGTGTCTATGCTTAGATTTGACCCTTTGACACTCCATACATCTAGCGATGTATTCTGCAATTTATTTCTTCATGCCTGGCCAATAATATTGTCTCTTGACTGTTGAAACTATTTTTTGATATCCAGGGTGCCCAACATAAGGCACATTATGCATCTCTTTTAAAATCACAATCCTCAATTCGTGAGAACTGGGTACATAAACTTTGTTTATGTACAAGAGAATTCCATCAATTCCTAGTTCGTAATCTTCATCTTGCTGCTGCATTTTACCTTGCTGCAATTTAGTTACTAATTCCATGTATTGCAAATCAACTTTTGCAGCCTAAAAAATTATTCCTTTAAGATCCATCTAATACATGCTAATGACTGTAGGATGCAGTTCATGCACTCTCCTTCTAAGTGCATCAACCACTTTGTTCTCCTTTCCTTTGATGTGCTTGATATCAAAGTCATATTCATAGAGGAATTCCAACCATCTACTCTACCTAGCATTCAAAGTAGGCTGATCAAACAGGTACTTCAAACCATTATGGTTTGTCCTCAACTCAAACATATTTCCCATGAGGTAGTGCCTCCACTTCTTCAAGACATGCATTATGGCTACCAACTCCAAATCATGAGTGGCATAGAGCCTTTCATGCTCTTTCAATTTTTTGGACTCGAAACATATCACATATTCTTTCTGAATAAGGAATCCTCCTAGTCCTTCTTTGCATGCATCTGTGCAAACCATAAAATCTTCATTCAGATCAACAATGTTCAGAGTTGGAGCACTAGTTAACAACTGCTTCAGTTGTTGGAAGCTCATTTCTCATTCTGTTGTCCATTGAAACTTCTTCCCCTTCCTTTGTAAGGAAGTGATGGGATGATCTATTCTCGAAAACCTTGCAATGAACCTTCTATGATCTAGGTGGATGTCGGTGGCCTCCTACCTATTCCAACTGGTTCATTTTGGCAGTTTTCCAGTTTGATGGTTTTTTTCCTAGTTTTCATGTCCCTGACTTGTGGGGCCGTATTGAGGCCATAAACAACGTTTTTAGGGATCGCCAAAGTCGGAAATGAACTTTGATATGTAACATCAAAATGCGTAGTCCTCGGATATACCTTTCCAATGGGATATCATTCACCTAAAAGGGAGATCGTATGCAAAATTTAGGACCCTGGGAAGTTGATGTACTAGCTTACCCAAACAGGGCCCACGTGACTTTTGGCGCTTCATCTCCTAGGGTTACATTTTTGGATGTCTAGGGTTTTTGACATTCTTGTTTATTGTAAAAATGCCTTCAGAGCCTCATTGTAATCATCTTCTTGTGAATGAACACAACCGTCACATATCTTCTCAGAGACAAGCCACCACCATTCCAACAAGCTTATTTTCCACTGCATTTTACAGTTTCAGTGTATTTCCTTATTGAATAGAAAATTCATTTTACTGTATCTTTGTTGTTCTATGTTAAGCATATTTTAATAATATGTACTCATTTCATTCTACTCATAAAATTTGGATTAGTGGTATCAGAGTGGTCTACTCCTTGTCGTCTTAATGCATGTCCCCAATGAGGTTAAGGTACAAATAATTGGGTCTCGAGCTTGTTTCTCTTGAGGACAAAATCTCTCGCATGTAGAAACGACCTCTCATGGTAGGAGAAATGAAAGATGGCAGGACAAGAGATCCTTTCAAAATTTTGTTTGAGGAATCCCTCACGCAACAAAGGAAGGAGATGATGGATAGTTTCATACAAATCCTTAGACAACTACCAACATGCGATGCATTTTCCTTGAGCAGAGGCGCCGCCCCCTTCAAGGTACAAATAAAATTCGATTTTCCTATATTTGAAGGTCGGATAGACACAGATGTTGTAGACAAGTGGTTGAATCTTCTAGAAGGGTATTTTTCTTTCCATAACTTTTCAAATAGATAAAAACTTACTTTTGCACTCCTCAAAGTCATTCCCCATGTCAAATATTGGTGGGAAACTTTCTTTGAGAAAAAGGAAACAAAGGAACCCTCATTATTTACATTCACGACTACCTAGGAATCCTTCAGGGATGTTATTAAGGAACAATACTACCCTGTCGAAAGTTATGACGCCTTGTATACCAAATGGACCACACTATGGCAATAAAGAGATCAAGCAGTGCCAGATTTCATAAATATCTTCCATAACCTACGCACCAAGCTAGGTATCAAAGATTTTGAGCGACATATAGTGCTCAAGAATAGAGGTGCTCTACATAGATACATCTAGGCCAAAATGGAATTTTTGGACATCTCGTCCTTGGGTGCGGGATATCAATATGTCGTCAAAATCGAGCAGAAGCTCAAACAAAAAATGAGACAATTTGAGCCTAGGAAGCCCTCACAGCAAAAACCAGAAAAGGGCGGCCCCAAATTACAGAAAAAAGGACATAGAAAAGATGGACTGTATCAGTACAACCAGTCCAAGCCATAAGAAAAGGACACCGAAAAGACAAAGAAGGATACTGGGAGGTGGTGCAACTTCCATAAGAGCCCTTAACATAACACTGTTGATTTCCACTCAAATAAATCATTGGTCACCGAAGTGAAATCCTCTTAATCAAATACGGGTTCTGACTCTGAGTAAAAACCAGAAAGGGGAAGACAGATCATTGATGCGAAACCCAATGCCACAGTTGCTACCACCAAGCTCCAGCTTGGTGAACCAGACGAGCCAGAAGAAGGTGAGCGCCTTTTCTATTCGAAGATGTTGGTAAAATGCACCCTTCTTCACTTCATAATTGATAGTAGTAGCTAGAAGAAACTCATCTCAACATAGGTAGTCAAGTGGTTTTCCCTCCTGATAATGTCACACCTGCAACCCTACACAATTGGATGGCTTCGCCAAGGAAGCGATCTTTGCATCATCCAATAGTTTCGACAGTCGTACGACATCAAGCCCTTCAAAGATGAGTTATTGTGTGATGTTTCTCTTGTCAAAGTTTGTAATGTTCTTTTGGTCCAACCTTATTTATGGAAACATCATTCTATATATGAGTCTAGGCCTCATAGTTTTATTATTAATTTGAACAAAAAATTGTACAAGATACCCGAGGCAGTCCCTCCTAGTGTTATTTCCTTGATCTCTACCAAGCAATGTAGGAAGGTCATCTCTCAGACCGGGAAATTTGTCTTCTTCATGATTCTCTCTCAGAGTAAGCGAAAGATCACAGACACATCCAGGACCTCCATGTTCGATCTATCCTCAAAAAATAAGCAAGTGGATAAGGTCGGGGAAGAATAATCAGATATCTTCTCCTCTCCTACTGGGGTACCTCTACACTTCCAAGTCAAGCATCCCATCAATTTGACCCCAGGCACACCGCTACCCAATGGGATAGTCTATCGCCACTCTCTGTTAGAAAATGAGGATATCAAGAGGCAGATCCAATAACTACTCCACAAGGGGCACATCCCCAACTCATTGCCTTGTGGGAGCCCAATCGTACTGGTGTAGAAGAAAGATGGGACCTGGTGAATCTACATTGATTACCAGGCCCTGAATAAAATCATTGTCTGGAACCGGTACCCGATTCCCCAAATCTATGACCTCCTTGATCAGCTCACGGGGGCCAAATACTTCACTAAAATTGATCTCAAGTCTGGATACCACCAGGTCCCAATAGAACATACAGATGTATGGAATACTGCCTTCAAGTCAAAATAAGGTCTTTTTGAATGGTTGGTCATGCCCTTTGGTTTGAAAAATGCTCCAACAAATTTTATGAGGATGATGGATGATATCCTGTGACCTTTCACCAGTAATTTTTTAGTGGTGTATCTCGATGACATCCTCATCTACAGAAAGACTTGGGAGAAACACTTGCAGCATATTCAATAGGTTCTACACACCCTACGACAACACAAACTATATGAAAACTTGGAAAAATGCTCCTTCGGCATGGATAAGGTCTATTACTTAGGATCAATTGTTGATCAGCATGGTGTGCATGTGGATCCATCCAAGATCCAGGTCATCCATGACTGGCCAACCCCAACCACACTCACTGAGCTTTGGATCTTCTTGGGCCTTGCCAATTTCTATCGTAGGTTCGTGTTGGGATTCTCTCATATCGCATGGGCCCTCAGCTAAGTAACCAAGGGTGTAAGTAAGGAAACATTTGTGTGGGGCTTGTCCCAACAAAAATCCTTTGATGACTTGAAGCAACGTTTGTGTGAATCCCTAGTACTTTCATTACCGGACCTGCAACATCCCTTTGAGATCGATACAGATGCTTCAGACTATGATGTGGGAGCAGTTCTCACTCAACACGACCACCCAATGGGGTATCATAGTGAGACACTATCAGATGTTGTTTTTAAGTAGTTGTTGGGCTCTAAAGATGTCCTAAAAACAACCTTAGTTTAACATTAATTTATCAACCCGAGGATTCGCCTTTTCTTTCAAGAATATCATCAAAGTCTATGAAGATAGTTGTAGAGGCTAAAATCATGTAGCTAAAGAAAATATGAGTTTATCAATAATCAAGTTCCTCACACATTCATTAAGAATCTGAAATTAAGATCTTACTCAACATAATTATAATCTAATCTATAACATGCTATGAATTTAAGGGATTAACCAAATTGTTGAATTCATCTAGCTAAGAAACAAAAATTTAATCTCTGAAAACACTTAATGAATCAATCTATTTCATCTGACTACGAAAACAATAATTCAATCTATGAGAATACTTAATGAATCAATCTATCAATGACTATTTAACCTACTAGAAAAGAGACATCGAATTACTGTACAATTCTGAAAGAATAGCAAATGCAGATTTAAGAAAAAGGAACAACTAATGTAAATTTAATATAGGAACATCGTATGCGAAAATGAGAGGAACTGTCAAACAAATATACTAACAGAAATGGGAAATGGAACAGCAATTGATAACCTAATGAAACATCTATCCTCTGTAAATAGCATAACCAATTTATAAAATCATCAACACACTCACGCATTTATCTTAACTGTTGCAAAGAGATTTAAATCACAGGACTGAAATCAAATTTATACGATTACCGATTGAGAAAGTAAATCCTTCCGACTGGGCCCGCGGTCTTCAGAAGTACTGCTGCTAGAAACTTAGTATGCAAAAATGGTAAAAATGCTCAAGGATTCCATTAGCTTCATAACTGGTAAAACATTTACAATAGACTGCTTGTACAGAGTAATTCAGAGATTCGAATGATTGGATAAATTTTGTTGGATAGTTTCTATGTTTCATTACCCTCTATATATTATAATAATATGGGTAAATTAAGCTACCATGAGGATCGATAGATCCTCAGGATTGCTTTTACTATTTATAAATATTACAAAATAGAGAATCAATCTTCCTCAAAATTGCTTTGCGCCTGATTTCTTCGATCTCCAATAGTCTATGTATCTTCATAATCTTCTCAAATATCTTGAGTTTAACCATAATTGTCCATTTATGCAATAAAATCAAACAATTCAAAATGAAATTCAGAAATGATCTAATATTACTTAATAACATTTCTAGAAGACATTTTAATCATTTTATTTCCTAATTATTTCTAATTAATGGAAAAGTCAATCAAGATTTTATCATAAACCATGGTGATAAGGAGGATATTTGTACCTTTTTCTCAACTCAACATACCCCCCAACTTACCTTCTTGCATGTCCTCATGCAAGATTTTTTTTTACATGTAAAACAATGGTGTTGAAGGGAGGAGAGGTATGTTCTCCAGGTCTTCTGAACACATTCTTACTTTTTAGATCTTCAAAATAAACTTCTTCCTCCTTCTTACGAATTTCATAATTACTCTTGTAAACCTCTGAAGGATACCAAATAATAGGAGGACTATATTTGCACCCAATCCAGGCAGGCCCTTCATCCAGGATCATCTTGGCATACCTCTCCAACCTAAAGGTAGTTGCATGAAAGTTTTTGAAACCAAAGGGTTCCCTATTATTGACTTCATTTGGGGAGGCATCCCATCTTATTTAGGAAGCAACAATATATTCTTCTTTAATCTCCCTAAAATATTGTAGTCCTGAACGTACAACCTGTCGGTGGATAGGAGATAAAGATTCTATAACCTTCTCCCTTTTCATGAATGTTTTGTGTTGCATAATGGCTGCAAAGGATTTAGGAGGTTCCCCTCTGATCCAGAGGTCCAACCCAGTCTCCCTTTCCATGAAAACCTTGTGTTCTTTAGCCCACCTACTTTGGTTCTTGGTAAAAGATAAAAATGCTTGAAACTGTATGTCCCCAATGAAAGGATTAGGGTTCTCTTTTCTATTTTCTCCCAAGATGAAGTTGTGAAGGTATATCTCACACATAAAGTATTCCACTCCTTCTTCTTGTTCTATAAAGCATGAAACAAACTCAAAAACAATGGTGAACTCAAAAGGTTTTCCTTCTCTAATAGTTTTTATCCTTAGCAACAAATAATGTTCTAATAAAAACAAGGTGTAATTAGTGGAAAGAGCCCCACAATATACTATATCAGAATAAACAGAGAAAAATTCTTTGATTTGCTCCAAAGCTTTATCTAATTGGCCCTGTACTTTCTTTACCTTTCCTTGAGCTCTACTGATCTCAACAAAAGTATCATTCTCTGTTGCTGACATGGATTTAAGTTTCGTGACAACTTTTTGATGCTCTGCCATGGTTACCATATCACTCTTTCATTGACTCAGGGTCTATTGGGTTTGCACCATCTCTGCCTCTAACATGTTAATGACAACACTCTATTTAGGAGACTAAAATGATTCCTCAGTCTGAGAAGTTGTCTCTTTTGTTGTTGGGGCATCTGTTTAGGCCTCTGCATCAATTGTCTCCAAGGGAGCAGGAAAATTTATAGGAAGCACTCCATCAGTTTGGACAGTTGTTTCTTCTACTGCTGGAATCTCTGTTTGAGTCTCTATATCTATTGTTTCCAATGGAGCAGACAATTTTGTCTTTGTTGTAGCATAAATGGTATGGAATATCCTCCTAGGAAGTGGGTTCCTTCCCTGTGTTCTATGAATTTTGGATTTCTTCCTCTCATAGGCCTTGTCAGCTTGCTCCAATTATTTCCTTAACTCTCTAATTATTTATTTGAGTCTACCAACTTTTTGTTTCAGTACTTTGATTTTTTTAACCCTTTTTCTCAATATCTTGTTTTACTTTTTCAATTTCCTGATTTTATTGTGGCCTTTGCCTTTTGTTTTCTGTTTATGGGGAATGTGAAGGTCTTCCCCACCTTGATCAGCTAGTGACTGTTTCCCTATTTCATTTGTGTGATTTTTTTGTTCTACGTGATTGTTTACCGAAATGTGAGGTTCTAACTATTATGTATATTTGGGGAATTTAATCTCTATGTTAGGTAGGTCCAAGGCAGGGTTTGAAGAAGAAGTTGATGCCTGGTGTTCTTCATACCTGCATGTGTCTTCGATAACTGATGTCCCTAAATTCCCCAGTACTTGAGCCATTTCTACCTCATAACTTTTGAAAAAATGTTTTGTAAGGTTTTCAAGTGATGGATGTTCTGTCTGTGCATTTTCTTGAGTGTCTTCTAAGGGTTGTTCTGTCTGCATAGCTTCCTGAATGTTTTCAGCTTGAATTATCTTTTTTCCCCTTCTTATTTTCACAGTAAAGGTCTCAGGGACAAAAATTGTTATTTTTCTCCTCTTCCTTAATGTTTCTTCCTGTTTGGTTTGGGTTTCTTCTAGTTGGATGGGGTTTGCTTCAATTTCTGGCTGGGGTAGTGGAGTTTCAATTTGGGCACTACCTCCTTCTTCCTGAGTTGTCTCAATTCTCTGTGAGGGGGTTTCTTGGTGAATTTCGGGTTGTTTGATTTGTAGGGGCCTATCAGCCTTGATTATATCACCAAAAGTTATTTGAGTTTGTCTCAAGGCCCTATTTACTATCATCTTTACTAGTCCATGGTGACTAATTATAGTGACAGGATCTTTAGCCTTTTCATTTCTTGCAACAAATTCATGTAACATGGCATTTAGAAAAAATGGCAAATTTATTACTAACCTTTGTTTTAGTGCTGCTAACATTTTGAGGTGGTGTGGCCTCACTACATCGTACCTCCCATCACATGTGATATACCTTTTTACTACTCCTGCTAGCTCTTCCATGGCTCGCTGAGAGCGGTGGGGTTGAGTCCCTTCCCCTTTTTATCGAGTTCTTCTCCAGGTTCTACAAAATATTCTGCAGCCTCCTTGAGTGATGTATACTTCTTTGTCCACTGTATGCCTTCATTGGGGAGGCATGTAACCTCCACTATAATTTCCTCAGTGACTATAATTTGTATGTCTCGAATCATAGAGAATCCTCTTTGCAAGTTTTGGAAAAATGCTAGCATGATATTTGTGTCATATCCTTGCAATATTTTGAAATATTTTTTCCATCCCAGACGATGTAAAATTTTCCTTGCCTGGTTGGTTACCTACAACAATGTGGGCTCTCAGCATACACTTCGGTCACCCATGTATTCTATGAATAGATGAGGATAGCTATCGTTCTCGACTGCATCTTAGTTCGACCAACTTTTGAGACAATATTACCAGCAATAGAGAATATCATAGAACATCAAATGTATATAAAAATGTGAGTTTTCCATTTATTGAAATCATTATGATCTATCGGTAAATGTGCAGAATATCCAACCCTCATAAATGGAAAGATCGACCTCGATTGTTGACATGTGCGAGTGTAATGATGGAAGGTAGTTCAAGTGAGGTGTGATTACTACGCCGCCACCATTGTTGGAGAACAATCATTAATAACCTTCAAAATAACTTTAATAGTAATCATGAACAATAATCACTCTTGTGTGGGACATTCAAATTTACATACCTATGTTCAAAAAAAAGTTTAAAGAAAAAGATCCGGAATAATTTAAATTTGTTCACATGTTTAAAAATATTCCACATGTGATAGACTTGTTACTTTCCCTTGTTATTGGATATAACCGGAATGATAGCCTCGTTGTTAGGAAAGGAAGTCTAGGAACACACAAAAACTTGGCGTATTTAAGGTAAAATTACATACCAAAGGCAGAGCCACTGCTTCCAGCAGGCGTCCATAGCCTTGACAGGGTTGTATTTTAACCCATAGATGAGCCTGTATCCTCAATAAATAGTTTGAATCATATTTTCCCAAAAATACCACTATCCTTGTTTGGTAGCCAGATAAAGATAATGCCACTCACTAGATTGTAACCTAAGTGAACAAGTTGGCTCGTGATGAGACCTCTTGTCCTTTGATGAAAAACTACCAAAGGCCATTTCCCTAGTGTGGTATCCATAGTGGGAATGCCACTTATGTTATTATCTTATGATCTTGGTAGGTTGGCTCGTGATGAGATCCGCTATCCTTTGTGGGAGAAGTTTATTACTTATGTTTTAATTTTTGTTTCCATCTTCTTCTTTTTAAGGCTCTATTAAGGGAGGCTCATCTACTCCTTAAGAGTGAGGGATGGCGTAAGAAGTGTAATAATGCCACGTAAAATTTTCTTTAGACTTATTATGATATGAAGGCAAATTATCATTCAAGTATATGTATATATATCGCGGAAATAAATAGATTATGGTGGTAAAATGGATTATGAACAATTTTTAAGATAATTCAAAGAAATTAATCCAAGAATAATTCAATAAGGTATGCTATATAGTCCACACAAAAATAACAAATCCTTACTTATGATCATTAGAAGTGGTGCTGATGAAAATTAATTAGTGAAGGTCATACCCAAAGGAGTGGCTAACGTAATAATGGCATGCTTGTTTATGAGAAAAGAATCATGCCTTTTGGGGAGAAAGGAACATCAATAAGGAAAAATCGTAGAAGGAACAACAATTGTTCCTTTCGAATGAACAACGCTATCGAAAAATGAATGACAATCATGATAAAGGGAACAATGGTTGTAACAAAGGGGATGAGAATCATTAATTTCAAATGAATGAAAACCATACGCAAAGGGAACAACAATCGCCCGAAGGGAACGACAATTTTTTTGTTCAAATGGACGACAACTGTACGCAAAAGGAACAATGATCATAGATACTTTTTTTTAGTGAATCTAGGATTGATTAATCATCAACTAAATTCATTTAATTTTTATGGGTAGTTTTATTCAATAATCGAAGTACTGAATGGTTTGTTATTACAGTCACCCGATTTTTTGCTATGGAACATGACATATTCATCTTCTATTAAAATAGGGTTTATATTCAATAGGTTTTTCAAATCGAGATAGGACTAAGGAACATAAAAGAGTGATAATTATATTCATTACAGTCATCTCTTCTAGTTCTTATTTTCTCAAGTGACTTCCCTAGAAAGAAAAAAAAACTAAAAACTCAATCAAATCCATAAAGAAAGTTGTATACTATATGTACAGTGCTGGTAAATATCATTTTATGAAGTTGAAGCTGTTGGGTTACCTTCCCAGCTAGCTAAAATATGAATAGTAGGGTCCTTACTTACTTCCTGGCAAAAGGATTCGTTTGAAAGCAATTGATGGTAGAGTCATAGCCGATGTTTATTTACCATAAAAGGAGAACCAGACCCGTCGATGGTAACTAAAGTGACAGTTCCATTATCATGAACTTATTTGATTTCATATGGTCCCAGCCACCTTGTCTATAATTTTCCAAGAAAATCTTGAAATATGGAATCATAGAGAAGCACCCAATGACTTTTATGGAAGGATTTCTTCTTGATATGTTTATCGTGCTAGCTATCTCTCTGTTGTTGAATAACAGTTGTGCTCTGCAGGGTGAACAAGCATGCTTCATCTAACTCATTGAGTTGTTGTAAGCACTGTTTATGTTCCTTTGTAAGATGCAGTCCAATTTCCTGGGCCATCCTTAGAGTCTTGATCTCAAATTCAATTGGAAAGATAGGTTCTTTGCCATAGACTATATGATAAGGATAGTATATGGTAGTGTTATGCCATGTCGTGCGATAGGACCATAAGGCATTTGGAAGATTGACTGCCCAATTCTGACAGTTTGTTGAGACTAGTTTTTTCAAAATCGCCTCCAAGACTTATTAGTACTTTCTACTTATCCGTTTTCCTTTGGGTGGTAGGGGGAAGTAACTTTGTGTTTAATATGATAATTGTGTAGGGTGTTCATGATTTTATGGGTTGTAAATTGCGACCCTCCATTAGTGATTACTTCCCAGGTTAATCCATAGCGTACAAATAATTTGAAGAGAAAATTAAGGATTGCTTCCTTTGTTGCGTTTGTAAAGGCTATTGCCTCTACCCATTTGTTCATATAGTATGTTGCAACTAGTATATAGGACTTCTGGTTTTATTTTGGGTTGAAGGGGCCAACAAAGTCTAGTGCCCATCTCTCGAAAGGTTTTGTGACTACTTGTGCTTGCAGGGGAATTTCATCATCTTGGCTTGTTCGACCCATCCTTTGACAGTTATCGTAGGCCTGGACATACTTCTTTACATCTTTAAATACTGAGGGCCAATAGTATCCCATCTGTAAAATCTTATGCTGAGTTATTTAGTTTGAAAAATTTCTGCCACAGGGATCATCATGACCTGCCTTCAATACATCATAAATTTTGTCATCTCTTACACATCTTCGGATATGGAGGTCATCCCCTGTGTGGAAAATATATCCATCAATCCATGTGAACTGTGCACTGCGTTGGATGATCAATTTCCTTTCCCTAGATGATAGGTGTTCTGGTAGTTTCCTAGCTACCAAATAATTCGCAACATCAGCGTACCATGATGGATTAATAGTGATCACAAATAGGTGTTCATATGGAAATTGGTCTTCAATAGTCAAAGAATCATTTGTTTTGGGCACGCGAGACAAGAAATCTGCAACGAGATTTTCTCTTCCGGATCGATCATTGATGGTGATGTTTAATTCCTGCAATAGTAATATCCACTGAGTAACCCGTCCATTAGTAATAGGTTTGTTAGCTAAATATTTAATAGCAAAATGATCAATATACATAATAACTGGATAGCCTGTTATATAGTGGAGAAATTTATTAATAGCATGTAAAACGACTAAAAATTCTTTTTTTGTTACTGTATAATTTAATTCAGTGGGAGTAATATTTTTTCTAATAAAATAAATGGCATAAGTTTTCTTGTCTTCTTCCTATCCAAGGACAACTCCTATGGTGATATCTGATGCATCTGTAGAAATATGAAATGGCAGTTTCTAGTCTGGTCCTCTTAGCACCGGTGCTGTTGAGACCAACCTTTTGAGTTCTGCAAATGCAACATCACACTTATCATACCATTGAAATTCTGCATTACCAATTCAAGCATGTAAAGGTGCAGATGTTCTTGAATTTTTTTCTATGAATCTAGGATAATAGCCTGCACAACCAAGGAAACTACGTACCTCAGTTTGTGTACGAGGTGTAGGTAGATTAAGGATTACCTCTATTTTTGTTGGATCTGCCTTGATTCCATCTGCAGAAACATAGTGTCCTAGTACCACACCTTCAATCATAATCATATGACACTTCTCATCACTCAAACATAGCTTGGTAGCAATGCATCATTCGAATACCTTCTCTATATTTCTTAGAGCTTGATCAAAATCAATACCATAAGGGGTGAAATCATCCATATAAACTTCAAGTCCTTCATTAATAAAATAAGAAAATACGTTCAGAATGGCTCTCTGGAATGTGGTTGGAGCACTACATAATCCAAAGGGAAATATCCTGTATGTGAAGGTACCCTAGGGACATGTAAATGTAGTTTTATCTTGGTCTTCCGGAGCAATTTGGATCTGATTATAACCACTAAAGCCATCTAAGAAGGAAAAAAAAATCTTCCCTGCTAAAGTATCAAGGACTTGGTCAATAAAAGGTAGGGGGAAGTGGTTCTTCTGGGTAGCTTTATTGAGTTCTCTATAGACTAAACAGATCTGCCACTTTCCATTCTTCTTGGGGATGATTACTAGTGGAGAGACCCACCGACTGTCTGAAATGGGATATATAAAATCTACATCCAACAACTTCTATAATTCCTCTTTAGCAATGTCCCTGAGATGAGGATTCAATTTTCATTGGGGCTATAAGATGGGCTGGGCATATTTCTCAATATAAATATGATGTGTGTAGAGTTGATGATCAATGCCCTTCATGTCAGGATACTCCCATGCAAAATCCTGTTGATGTTTAGAAAGGATCTGAATCAATTTTTGTTGTTGTTGCACATTCAAATTAGCATTGATATTCAAACACCTCCCTGGTGCAATTTCAATTGATATGTTGTTATGGGCAAAAGTAGTAGGAATATGTTGCTCCATCAATTCTTCCAGAGGATCTCCCTCTGCTTCTTTATCTAAAACAAATTTTAGCATTTGACATGTTGGGTTTCTTATAATGGTTGGGTTGTTAATGAAGTTACTGATCACATCATATTCTAGTTGGTTTTTGAGAATGAGAGCTTCTTCCAGTGTGAGCGGGATCGTAGATTCTTTTCTGGATATCCAGGCAATGTCAATTGTTGATGTATCATAGGCAGACTCAGTTTAGTAGGAGGGTATAGGATGAGGTTCTTTGTAGCATTTCCTCTAGCAATTGTCATGTTTCCTGTGCAACATCCTATGTATGCATCTACTGATGTGAGCCATGGTCTTCCCAATATCAATGGGTGTCCATTGAGTCTACTTCTTTGTTGGTAACTAGGAAATCAACTGGGTATTCCCAAGAGTCGACTGAAATTGCTACATCTTGTAATGTTCCAATTGGTTTAACCATTGATCTATCAGCCAATTGTGACATAATTGAAGTAGGTTTGAAGGAGGTGATACCCAGGATGTTACAGGTCTCAATGGTCAGAATATTAATGGGTTCCCCCAAATCCACTAGTGTATTTGGAAAAGAACAACCATGTATCTGAACTGTTACTATGGGATTCCCTAGGTTTTCATACTTGAATGACTCCTGCTTGCCTAGAATAAGACCAGATAAATATCCTACCACCACATGAGCAGGTTAGTTGATTTTTAGCTTTCCTGGCAGGCTTCTTCCATATTTCTTTGTTCGTTTTGCATAGAATTGGGATGTCTTGCGACATGGGGTAGGATTTTTAACATGTAGATTCTTTAGTTCCTAATGATATTGGGGAATTAGGATACAGCTCATTCCCAGCTATCATTAGCCTCTCGAGAAAAGGGGGAGGAGAAATTATGTCTTCATGTGGAGTTCTGGTGCTCATTGTGTTTTCCCCTGTTCTACTTCTTCTATTGTAATACGGTTGAGGGGGATTCTGTTGCTCGACTGTGTTTCCCCCCTGTTCTACTTCTTTTGTTATGACCACAGTTGAGGGTGTTATTGTTGGTTGTATATTATTTTCATTCTCCTACTCTTGGAAAATTTTACTTTCTTTAGGAGAAATTATACGCCCTGACCTCAACCGAAGTTCGTTTCACCCTACTGAGTTGATTTCCCCCTCTAAATTATCAACAATTTTCACGCGTTGGGCTGGTCTATTGTTAGGATTTGGGTTGGGTTGAGCTGGTAATTGAGGGCACATTTGAGGTTGAGGGTTCTGGGGTAATTGAAGTGGGGCTTGTAAAGTGGGTTGAACTTGAGGATCCATCCCCATGGGTTGATTGGTCATTTCCATGGGGCGCTGCCAATTTTGATTCCAATTGGGGGCTTGGGCAGCTGTGTTAGTCCAGTTTGAAGGATAGGGGTTATTATTTGAATTATGCCAAGATGAGGTAGGGTATTTAGAGTTAGGCCAGGTGGGATTTAGAGCTAATTGATTTGGCCAGGTCAGATTTGTAGCTAATTTATTTGGCCAGGGTGCAGTAGGATATTGTTGGGACTACCAGGTGGGGTTAGAAAATGGTTGGCTTTGCCATATGTTTCCATAATTTTGCTGCTAATTATACTTCCCAGAAAATAAATAAGAGGGATCTTATAGTGTACTTGGGGGATGGGCCTGCAATTAGCGACACTGAACCATCAGATATACTGGTTTTGTTTCCTCTTTTGCTTCCTTAAAGATGAATTTTAGTCCTAGAAGTGATGGACATTGGTCTGTTGCATGGTATTTGGAACAGATGGCGCAAACCCGAACAAAATCCAATGGACAATCCCTTGGACCATGTTTCTTTCTGCATCGGTGGAAAAATATGGCCAAGGAATGTTTTTCTTCTGCTTGTTTCTGTTTAGCCTGCAGAACATCCAATTGTGTAGTCAGAGTACTCAAAATGTCAGTTTTGAAATTTTCTAAAATATTACCAACTTCTGCTCGGGTGACACCCCCGCTAGTAATGTTTCTATTTTTGGTGAGGGGAGCCCGCATTCCCGATCTGGTTCATCTACTTCCACATGAGAACCTTCTACATAATTAGATAATGTTATCATAAGTCTCTTGATAAATATCACCTTTTCCCATTAAATTCAATGTGTCTACCCATTCATCCTTCATACCTTTTATCAGAGTGGATTTAAGTACCTCACCTGGTAGTGTACTGTAAGGTGATCTTTGCAAGTTATACTGAAACCTTTCAAAATATTATTCTAGTGTCTCATTTTCTTTTGCAGTCATTTGAAATATTTCATATTTTAGATCCCCTGTTCTACAATAGTCTTGATATTTCTTAAGGAAGGCTTGTTTCATTTCATCCCATGAATTTATAGTCCCCCCTCCTAGTCCCATAAACCATTGTAGAGCTTCTCCTTTCAAAGTGGAAGGAAATAGTTTCATTTTCTGGGGTTCATAGGTGTAGTCATAACCTCTACATAGGACATCAAATTTGAATAAGAACGCATCAGGGTCTTCTGATATCAATCCATGAAAGGTTGGGAGATTCTGTAGTGGAATGGATTTCATTGGGGCATTAGAAACTAGAGAAACTATAGGATAATCCAAAGTGGAAGTTTGGGTCCCCAGTTGATTTGGTTGTGTCATTTGGTCGAAAATATGCCAATAATATTCAGGGATTTCTTAGCCTGGGTGTTCTATTTGAGGTGGTTGATTATTTGGTCCTTTAGGGGATTTAATTTCTCTACCTTTATCTGGGATTTCAGGTGTACCTTCTCCTATAAAAATCACAAGAGATCCAGGATCAGGTGGTGGTTATGGGTTTTCTTCAGCAACCCCACTAGTCTCCCCTTCTCCTTCTTCCAGATTACAAGAATTTCCCTCGTCTAAAGGGATGAGAGGCGGCTAATATGCATTTTGAAAACTTTGTCCAGTCCCTTCAGTTCTTCTATGAACTTCAACATGAGTTGCAGTCGGTTAATTTTCTTCTTGAGGGATTCAGGAAGAACCTTTCCGATGTCCAACAAAATCTTGAGATTCATATTTTCAGATGTTTCTTCTATAAAAGTGCTTCTTCCAAGGGGCATCGGGCCCTGGTATTTTGTAGTTTTTGGTGGAGTTTTTGGTTTTTCAGGTTCTTTATTCTTAGTCATACACACACAAAATTTGAAGTACCTATGCAACCTCTTATGCATCAGCTGAAGGTAGGCGCTGGCACAAGAATTTTACTTGTTGCCCACGTAGGTTCTTACCTTCCATTTTCAATACCTCATCCTCTAGAGATAAAACCTATGCTATCTTCGACATTCTCCCCGACAACAAAGCCAAAATGTTGGTCTCTAAAGATGTCCTAAAAACAACCTTAGTTTAACATTAATTTATCAACTCGAGGATTCATCTTTTCTTTCAAGAATATAAACAAAGTCAATGCAGATAGTTGTAGAGATTAAAATCATGTAGCTAAAGAAAATATGAGTTTGTTAATAATCAAGTTCCTCACACATTCATTAAGACTCTGAAATTAAGGTCTTACTCAATAGAATTATAATCTAATCTATAACATGCTGTGAATTTAAGGCATTAACCAAATTGTTGAATTCATCTAGCTAAGAAACAATAATTTAATATGTGAAAACACTTAATGAATCAATCTATTTCATTTGACTTGAAAAAAATAATTCAATCTATGAGAATACTTAATGAATCAATCTATCAATGACTATTTAACCTGCTAGAAAAGAGACAACAAATTACTGTAAAATTAAGAAAGAACAACAAATGCAGATTTAAGCGAAAGAAACAACAATTGTGAATTTAATCGAAAGGAACAACTAATGTAAATTTAATATAGGAACAACGTATGCGAAAATGAGAGGAAATGTCAGACAAATAAACTAACAGAAATGGGAAATGGAACAACAATCGAAAACCTAATGAAACATCTATCCTCTATAAAATAACATAACCAATTTATAAAAACATCAACAGACTCACACATTTATCTTAACTGTTGCAAAGAGATTTAAATCACATGACTCAAATAAAATTGATATGATTACAGATTGAGACAGTAACTCCTTTCAATTGGGCCCACGGTCTTCAGAAGTACTGCTACTAGAAACTCAGTATGCAAAAATGGTAAAAACGCTAAAGGCTTCCATTAGCTTCATAATTGGTAAAACATTTACAATAGACTGCTTGTACAGAGAAATTTAGAGATCCGAATGCTTGGATAAATTTTGTTGGATAGTTTCTATGGTTCATTACCCTCTATATATTACAATAATATGGGTAAACGATAGATCCTCGATATTGATTTTACTATTTATAAAGATTACAAAACAGAGAGTCAATCTTCCTCAAAACTACTTTGCACCTGATTTATTCGATCTCCAATAGTTTATGTATCTTCATAATCTTCTCAGGTATCTTGAGTTTAACCATAATTGTCCATTTTTGTAATAAAATCAAACAATTCAAACCGAAATTCAGAAATTATCTAATACCACTTAATAACATTTCTAGAATACTTTTTAATCATTTTATTTCCTAATTATTTCTAATTAATGGAAAATTCAATCAAGATTATATCATAAACCATGGTGATAAGGAGGATATTTGTACCTTTTTCTCAACTCAACAGTACCCTACTTATGAAAAAGAAATGTACTCCATTGTGCAAGCCTGCTGCCAGTGGGGACATTACATTTTGGGGAAGGAGACAATCATCCACATTGATCACAAGCCACTACAGTTCATGCAAACCCAAGGCAAATTACATAATGACCTCCATCAAAAGTGTTTCACATACTTACATCAGTTCCACCTAAACATCAAGTATAAAGAAGGGAGTACCAACTGATTCATTGATTGCCTCAGCCGACCTCCAGTCGTGACACTCACCACGATGTTAGACTCTTGCGGCCATGAGACCTTCGGATGGATCCACCTCTATGAGACAAACCCTGACTTCTCCACCACCTACCAAATGTTGGGAGAAAACTCAGTGGTCTCTAATTTCCATCTTGAGGATGGGTTGTTCTCTCATTTGGGCCATCTCTGCATTCCATCAAGTGAGTGCGCAAAGATTATTTGGGAATCTCACTACAGTCAGGTGGTAGGATACTTTGGCATAAAAAAGGCAATGGCAGTGCTGCAGAAACATTTCTACTGACCATAATTTTGACAGGATGTCGGCAGGTATATCAGGTCCTACACCACCTGTGCTATTGCCAAACCGACCACTAAGAAACATGTCATGTACACCTCTCTGCCTACTCCTGACAAGCTGTGGGAATCCATATCAATGGAATACATGTCGGGCCCCCCGTCCACCAAGAGGGGAAATGACTGTGTTTTTGTGGTTGTTGATCGCTTTTCCAAGATGGCGATTATGGTTTCCTGCAAGAATAACATCATTATAGAGGCCACTACCAAGATATTATTTAAACGTGTCTTGGTACACTTTAGGATCCCACAAACCATTGTCTCATATCAAAATAGTTAGTTCCTCATCACATTCGGGTTGAGCCTCTGGTCATTGTTGGATACCAAGCTCATAAAATCCACTGCCTTCCACCCCCATACAAATGGCCAAATTGAGGTCATCAATCGGATGATCGTACATATACTACACATGTACAACTCCAAGCACCCCCACACATGGGATGAGAGTCTTCCCTATGTCCAACATAGCTACAATCGATCCCTGCATAGCTCAATTGGCCACAACTCCTTTCAGGTGGGGTTGGGATTCCAACCATTGGGCCCCATGGATGTTTCACTACCCCTGGCGATGACCTCGGTTGAATCATCTCCTGCTCCACCAGAAGCTGAAAAATTCACCCGGTTCATTGATCTGATCCATCACATCTACCAACATGTTCAAGATATTTTACAGAATTCCAATGCCAAGTACAAGCAACACCATGATCAACATCGGGGGTCACATAAGTTTTAGGTGGGCGACAAAGTTTGGTTTCACTTGCAGAAAGAATGCCTTACATGGCCCCATAAGAAGATTCGACCACTCTGGTATGGGCCATACACCATCACCAAGTTTGTGGGTGACAATTCTTTTGCGCTCAACATTCCCCCTTTCCTTGTCCAGCACCTAGTCTTCAACATGGCTCTCCTTCGGCCATATTTCCCACCATTATTGAACACCTCAGAGATAGTAGAGAAGTTCACACAAAGAGATATCAATCCTAATTGCATGCAACATGAATCTAGTGATCATATTGTGGACACATAGATCAAGGGCACCTGACAACAAAGGATCTAGTTTATTGAGTTGTCAAAGTAGGGCAGCTCTTGCACCAAGGCAAGTGGCTCACCTGGGGCCAAATTTAGCAGAAATTTCCTCATCTGATGTGGGAAATCAATAAAATGGAGACCATTTCTTCCTAAGAGGGGAGGATCTAATCCATATTTTATGAGAAGAATGAAATGAATACAGATTATTAAAATATGCTTAACACAGAATAATAGAGATACAATAAAACTGATTTTCTATTCAATAAGGAAATAACTTGAAACTGTAAAATGCAGCAGAAAACAAGATTGCTGGAATGGTGGAGGATTATCTCTAATAAGATATGTGATGAATGTGCTCATTCGTAAGAAGATGATTACAATGAGGCTTTGAAGGCCTTTTTACAATAAATAGGAATGTCAAAAACCCTAGACATCCAAAAATCTAACCCTAGGAGATGAAGCGCCAAATGTCATATGGGCCATGTTTGGGTAAGTTAGTACATCAACTTCCCAGGGTCGTAACTTTTGCATACGATATCCCTTTTAGGAGCACGATATCCCGTTGGATAGTGGCGAGCCCTAAAAATGTTGTTTAGGGCCTCAAAATGGCCCCGTAAGTCAGGGACCCGAAAACTAGGAAAAAAACTACCAAACTGGAAAATTGCCAAAATGAATCAGTTGGAATAGGTGGGAGGCCACCGACATCCATCTGGATCAATCTATAGTATATAGATAGACCCATGAAGGATATGAATTCCATCACATTCTTAGGTTTTGTCCACCTTTTAATGGCCTCAATCTTTTTAGGGTCTACTGCTATCCCTTCTTCATATATGATATGCCCCAAATAGTGATTTATGTTTTGATAAAATGAGCATTTGCTCAATTTTTCATACATTTGATGCTCTCTTAGCACTTTCAAAACCATCCTCAAATTATGATCATGTTCTTCTTTTGACTTGGAATATACAAGTATGTCATCCAAAAAGACAATGACAAACTTGTCTAAATATTCTCGGAAAATGCCATTCATTAAGCACATGCAAACAACTGGTGCATTTGATAACCCAAATGGCACCACTGTGAACTCATAATGACCATACCTTGTCCTAAAGGCAGTCTTATTGATGTCTTCCTCTTTAATCCTTACCTGATGGTATCCTGACCTAAGATCTATCTTTTAAAATGTCCTTGCATCCTTCCAATGATTGAAGAGATCATCAATCCTTGGTAGATGATAATTGTTATTTATAGTTACTTTGTTCAACTACCTGAAATCAATGCAGAATACCAAGGTCCCATCTTTCTTCTTCACAAATAACATTGGGGCACCCCAAGGTGACACACTTGGGCATATGTACCCTTTATTTAAAATTTATTCAATATGCATTTGAAACTCCTTCAGCTCTAATGTACTCATTCTGTAAGGAGTATTTGATATTGGAGCTTCCCCAGCCACCAAATTTATAGAGAAATCAATATCTCTCTTTGGGGGTAGTCCTGGTACCTCCTTGAACACATCTTCATAATCTTCCAAGACTGCATGATCCTCCATATTTGACACCTTATCCTTAGAATATTCCTCCATATGGGATGCAAATATTTGACATCCCTTCATGTAACACTTCTTTAGTTGCATTGTTGAGATTTCCTAGATAGTAACTATCCTGGGAATTCCTTGGACTGGTCTTTGATTTCCTTCCTCATCCAGGCAAGTGAATTCCTTGTTATGAAAGTATAATATGGCATGGTTTTGGTCCAACCAATCCATACCAATTAGGAAATCATATGATCCCAAAGGAAATATGTTCAAATCTACCTTGGTACTCGGTCCATTCATGCCCACTGGACATGTTTTAACCAACTCAACAACCTTTCTCTTGGCTCCTGTAGCCAGCTACACCAGCCAATATTTCCCATGATTTCTTCTTGGTAATTTAAATATTTCCACTACCTTAGGATCTATATAGCTATGACTATCCCCCAAATCAATTAAAATAGTAAAGGAATGGTTATTGATCATACCTTCGACATCAATCATGTGTGATTGAAACTCGACTTGCTTGTTGTCTAGGACTGCATAGATCCTAGATACTCTTCTTCCCATGTCCTCCATTATTTTTTCTTACTCAACGTGGTGAACAACTCTCACCTTGTCCTTTCTGTGAGGGAAATCTCTATACTTATGATTTCCATTACAGCCCCAACATTGCATAGGTGTCTGCCTTGGCCTTTTCCCACCTACTCCAGCCATCCTGGAATCCCTCAAAATTGGCTATCCTTGAGGACTATTTCTAAAAAATGGTGGCTTCTTTCCCTTCTGCCTCTGCTCCTTCTAAAAATTCCTCTTGTCTTACCAGGATCTTTGGAAAGTAGGTTTTCCCTTATGCTGATCATATAAACATTTTTCCTTCCTTATGGTTTCTTCCATAGTTTTAGGATCATCATAATAGATTTTTTCATCGATAAAATATGGCAGCCCACTCATATATCTTTGGATCTTGACTACCTCATCCGTAATGAAAGGGACATTCTTCAACATCTATAGAAATTTCCTTTCATATTCATCTATAGTCATGCTTCCCAATTTAAGTTCAAATAACTCTTTCATCTTCTCGCCATAGTATATCTTGGTTAATTACTTCTTTTCAAAATGTTTCTTGAATCCCTTCCATGTGACATCCCTCTCTATGATGTGTTGCACTTGAACAAGCTGATCCCACCACATGGATTCCTTTCCTTTCAACTGATAGATTGCAATTATTCCCTCTGCATGAGAAGAATAACTATGCAATTGTAAATATTTCCTCATGCCAAATAGCCATGTCTCAGCCTCTTAATCTTTCTTATTCTCTACATCAAAAGTAGGAGGCTTGATCTTATTCATTTCTCCTTTCAACTCATCCACCCCATACCTCCTATGTTTCCTGATAGGGGATGGACTTGAGCTACTGTGTACTCTCTTATGGGAATGTTTTTGGGAGTGTTGGTGATGTCTACTACCACTCCTTGACCTTCCTTTCTTGTTAGGGGTCCCGTGACTTCCTGATTTGTTGAAGCTACTCTCCTTATCCAAATTATTTTCAATTCTTTCCAAGCTCCACATTAACTTCATATTGAAGTCTTCTTGTTTCTCCTTGGCTCTCTTAAGCCTTTCATTATCTTCCTGGTGAATTTGGACATCTTTTTGCAAATTTTTAATGATGTTCATCATGCTCACTTATTTATATATTTCTTCTCCATGCCCATTGGAGTTTGTTCCTTCAAATCCCAAATGGACATCCATTCCTCTAACTTCATCCTCCAGATTGTAAGCATCCCATGCTTCCTCCATTTCTCTTCGCTAGGTAATAATTTTGTTCAGTTCTGACAATTGGTAACACTACAAAAATGTGCAGTCAACTGAATTTTTGTCAGGCTATTAAACTTAACAATTTTCCATAATAGCTTAAACAATCTGATTCAACAAAAGAATATCAGACTCTATTTTATACGGGTTTTTCTCGATCAAGAATCCCCGTGGCTCTATCTCCAATCCCTTTTCCATTCTACAATTTACCTTCAGGTGCTAGCCCCTTTTTCTTCAGTCCTTAACTTGCATGTGACCATGGCTATGAGAAAGTGCTAATAGTTGGGTGCTTATTCGAAGCCTTGAAACTTCAAGGATCCAGAGTTTCAGAGGTTTCCCTTTCCGCACATCACAAACATCACAGAACCTAGAACTGGCAAATTCATGGAGGATGATGGATCTACGGTATGACCCACATTCTCTATTAATATCTATGGTGGAAAAGAACTTCGGGACTCCGAGATTTGGAAGTTTCCAGACTGTCCATACTCTCAATCCTTCTAAAGTGCCAAGTCTCCAGACTGTTGCATCTGTTTCCAAGTGTCATTTCCTGATCAACAATCGAGATTAACTCGGCCCTCTGGTCTTCAGGACTTCAAGGCTTTGGGACTTTGAAGCTTCGTGGTTCCAAGACTTCGGAGGTTTTCAAATCTGCACACCCCAAAAATCCCAAACCACGAATCTTTGAATACTTTCGTGTCACTCTTGGTGACGTTATCACGTCATGTCACTTTGGCACTACGAGAATTAGATGATTTCTCTACTCAATGATAACTGTAACACCTTTCCTCTGAAGTACCAAGTCTTTGGACTTCCCGATCTATCACCACGCGTCTTCTGGGGTCAATTTTGTGTGGGTCTAGTCTAGTTAAATTCTTCGCCAAGGTTTAATCTACTTTATGTAGTCATCAGGGGCCCCACTACCCATGCTTGAGAGAAGTGCCACGTGAAAAAATACTAGAGGCGGACATGTGGACCAATCAGATGGGTGACATGTGTCATGTTTTAACTGACATTTCTATCTTCCATAGGTTCTTAAATCACTGACATGTGGCACACATCCCATGTTCCCACGTCATCCTTGGTGACATCAATATGCCACATCACTTCGGTACTTCAAGCTTCAGAAGATTTTACAGTTACATTCTTCAAATCTCTCGAACTCTGAACTTCCAAAATACTTTACCTTCCGGGGTCCACATGGTATAGCTATCAACAATTAAGGTGGTGGCACATGGCATGTATAGGAAGGTTCCACATCACCAATGGCGACATCATCATTCCACACCACTTTTGTTCTTCAGCTTCGGGGCTTCTAGATTTGATACTTTTAACACTAACACACTCCAATTCTCCTTAATGCCAAAATCCCAAACAAGTTGGTCTTCTGACGTGTGTTTCTTTCGATGAATGGTCCGGATTAACTCTGGACTTCGAGCCTTTAGGATTTTGGAGTTTTCACATTAGCATACTTTGCTTCTCCTAAATGTCGAATCCTCGAACATGCAAATCTTCTGACAAATGCCCTTTTTGTATGAACAGTCTGGATCAATTCTGGACTTCGAGACTTCGAGAGTTTGTGGCTTAGAACACTTTGTTTCTCCTGAATGCCAAATTGTGAACGACTATGATATCTACGGTTCACAACCACCCACGTGCAGATATGATGGTTGAGATCTTTTTTTTCACTGTTGTGCCTTACCTTCTACACTTGGATTGATCTAATGGCTCTGAACTATTCTTGCTCAAATACAACGGTAAACACTTCTCCTCGGATCTACGATGTATATCCCATCTGGGACTTCAAAAATTTGGGATTCATCCCCTTTTGTTCTTATAAAACATAAAATTTGTCGAAGTCGCGAAGTCCGAAGTACTTAGGGGTTAATTTTCATGCACCTTTCTCCATATATTCCAGTTATGAAGTATTTGATTCCTCTCGAATAGATCCTATGGCCCAATTTCAAACTCTACGGCCCAACACAACGGTTGTTGTGGCTTATTTATCTATTTCCATTCCCTAAGATGTTATACTTCCTGAGCTTCTGAACACAGTCCCAGTGTTCATACGGTGCCTTCTTGGCACCCATGGATTCTCTGAGGTTTATAAAATGTCCTTTTGGAAAACAATTCACTCTAAATCCTATGTTTCATTAACCACCTACATGGCCCATCCAGTCTCAGTGTTGAAGCCATGGCTATGATACCAACTTGCGACGTCCCCAACCACCAACACGTCGGGAAACATCACTCTGTAAACACACTTTTCACTCTGATACCAATTTGTGACATCCTCGGCCACCCAGGCTGGGCAACACCACTGAGACAAAATTATTTTGCAGAAATATTCTTCTCATACACTTGTTCATATGGAAGAAACATTAACGCATACATGCAACATATATATAGACATTACTCATCAATTATAACACAAATACACAACATACAATGAACAAAGAATTGGTACTTATCTTTTCATTGAAGTACACCAACTACGTGCAAAACTTCCATGAACCTCCCAATCTTAGACCACGTTGCTCATCACTCTCAGTAATGGGTCACCCCCGAGCTGGGACTAAACTCCACTAAGAAAGGGATTCCTAGGCTATGAAGGGCTAAGAGAAAGTTGCACAGTCCAACATGAAGGATTTTCTCCAAGGAGCCATTTACACCTACAACTCACAAACTCTCATTCCCCACATGCATGACCCACCCTAGGAGTTTACACCTTCACTATCCAACATTCCATCAGCTGCTACACCTCCTTTTCCTTGGGCTTCAGCAACAGGTCATATAAATAATTCTCAGAAATCTGTGGCTACTACTGGATTCCGTCCAGGAGAACTCACTTCTTGTTGGCACAGGGGCAGACCCAGGGTTCAATGCTACAACAACGTACCAACAAAACCCTAACTACCAACCCTTTCAGCAACACCTGCGAAGCAGGTGAAGTCTCACCTGAGGTAGAGGCAGGGGTGGTTGTAGGACTCATATGTCTGCAACCTTAGTTGGGACACAGATCTATGATTCTAACACTTAACAGAACACTCAATAGTTAACATTCATCAATATCCAATCTTAGTTACAATGTATTTCAACCCTAATTACAGAGTATCACAGTATTCATTCAGATCCAAGGTACTTAAGCACTAATCATATTTTTATAAGTCAGATCTAACATCCATCCATATTATTAAGCACTAAGTATCAACAAATAATTCATCTATATTAAATCACTAAGAAAGTAAACACATAAACACATCAATACATCACACAAAGCATAGCAACACAACATGTACATGGTTCACCCCCACCCTGGGGATACATCCACCAACTCTTCTCTTATTTATTATCTTTGGTCAAGCTTCTTATAGGCACATACATTCCAAGTTCTACACCGCAGAAGACATGAGATCTATGCGCACTCCACCAGATCCTCCTTCTTCTAGCTAGGGTACAACACTAATCCTTCACACAATCTCTTACAGTTACTTGCACTAGCCTTGCAAGCCTCACATAGTATGGACAAAGAACTTAAAACTCTTGATCACATAGATCCAACTCTAGCACTTAGCACACTGGCCTCTCAATCTCTTTCTTACATCGCCTAGCTACTTATTTATACATTACAAAATAGGCCTAAACATGGGTAAACCCATGGGCCGACATCCCATACCCATTACATAATCCCGAATCCCAAAAAGGGCCCTAAAACGGGTCGAGATCCCATGATATCCACTTCATCTTGCACTCCGCCTTCAACAGCTTGTCAAAGTCCCAAAATATGACCAAGAATACTCAAAACTTGGTCAAGGGCCAATAGGCCCCCAACACTCACCTATGAATCATCTCGATTTACTCGGATCTGATTAGTTCTGCTTCAAAAGCCTTAATCTTGGCTCGAGCTTCTTCGACTTGTTGTTGTGCCACGGCCTCCTGTTCAACAAACTCTTGGATGACTTCTTCATTGACAAGTCCCTCTAGGCATTGTTCAGCTACAGTGATGACTTGCTCCAGTTCCACTCCTCGGCCTTTGATCTCTGTGAGAAGTTGGTAAGCCTCATCCTATATAGGTTGGAGCCTTTGAGTTACTTGCATAACTCTACTCTGAATAGTGTGGACCTTTTGCTGGGTAGTGCACTGCTCTTGGGATCACTTCATTCTTTCCATAGCTGACAAGGGCTTCAACTATGCATGTATTGCTAATTCTTGTTTCTTCTCTTCCTGTAGCTGTGACTCTAGTGCCTTCAATTATGGATTCTCAGTGAGTCACTCATACATCTAGGCATTGTGATCACTCAATTGCTTGCATTCCAGGGGAAGGAATTTTATTCTTTCAACTTCTCATTGAGTAGTTGCTTCTCTTTGATCCCTTACATCTTGTGGGGTGTCGGGTACGGTGCGAAGCTCTAAGTCTGCTATTAATTTATGTAGCTGTTGGATAGATTATGTTATATTCTCTACTTGATGCATGACTCAGTCTTCTACCCGTGGTTCTAATCCTGTCACAGAGTGGAGGGATCTGTTGACTGCTTCTTTCACTTTGAGTTGCTCAGTGAGCAACTGTTATTTTTCTTTCTACATATGTGCTTTCTCTTCTTCAAACTTTTCTTGGAGAGAATCCTTCTCATGTTCTGCAACTCTGTGTTGTTCTACGATTATGCCTTGCACTTGCTTCAAGGTCTGGGTATCTTTTTCTATTTCTTCTTGTGTGCGGCGAAGGCGAGCTTTGACCACATCATCTAGTTGACAGAGTTGGGTTGGCTCTTCTCCCAACTCTGGTTCTCTTGATGGCAGGGGCACAGTGGACACTGTGCGGCTTGAATGAAGGGCCTATTGTACCCCTCAGAATTCGACCTTAATTCTGTCATACATTTCCTCCTACTTAGCTTCTTGTTTCTCCATGAGTTTCAATGAAGCATCGTTTAAGGCTGCTATTATGAAGTCAAAATCATCGATAGTGAGAACAGTCTTCATCTTGGTCACGATGGCTCTTGATTTCTTTCGGGAAGAAGTTTTTTGGGGATAAACCTTCCTTATTTTCAGGGGATCGGTCTCATCTCTAGGAGGTGTTACTTCGCCTTTCTTCTGTTAATATCCTTTTCCATTTATCTGTTCATCATCACCCCCTCAGTCAGGTGATACATAAGTAGTGTTTCCCGGGGCACTGCTTAAGTCTTGGACCTCTTTAGTCTTCTTCCTTTTGCTGGGTCCGAGTGTATCATGTTATTTGTGCGTGGTATCTGGGATGTCAGGGCCAGCCATATCTGCAAGGTTTGTCAGAATAAGGAGGTCTATCAACCAGTCCTTAGTGATCTACTCAAGGTCCTCTTTCGTGAGTTTGTAGTACAACTAAAGCTACTCCTTATGTTCATCGGCTCACGTTGTAATGTAGACGAAGTGCTGATCTGCGCAAAACTTTATCAAGGGTCAGAACTCTGTAGGGTGTTCGGAGTCATGTGAGGTTCATCTTCGATGGATCTCTTCAACTAAAGGTAATATGTGTGAAAAACAGGGTTCGACTGCCACTATTTTTTCATATCACTCGAGTACTAGAGTGTGGTGAACTTCGCAGCAAGCGGCTCAAATGGTTCAATATCCAGAAAGGTTGTACCTTCTAGCATATCCCAGACAACAAAATCAAAGAGGATCAGGAGCCAGCTAAAGTGAAACTCGCAGCCCTGATCCTGTGCTTCGTGACAGTCTAGTTCTAGCTGATTAACTAGGTACTTCACCCAGTTCATCTATAGATCTTCCATGCACTTCCCTGCGAGGTCAACAAAAAATCCTATGACCTGCATAGGTATTTTCTTCCTTACTAACTTTTCGGCATTAGATGGAAGGCTAGGCACACTACACCATTCTGGATGGAGGCTACCTTGTAGCCTCGTGTCCCCTTTTCAACATCGTCGTATGTATCGTTGATATTCTATGCTAGTGCTCGATCTGTGGCTTTTCCTGGATAGAAATCCTGCAGGTTGTGTCCTTGCATACTTAATCCTATGATCCTATGGATTAACGTTGGATTGGCTGTGATACGATAGTCTAGCCATAAGTAGCCTCCATGGTAAAATGAAAGAAATAGCTTGACACAGGCGTTGGCTTCTTGGTGCCTTCCAAAGTGTGGGATTTTCATTAAGTTTAACAAGGTGGACTACGTGAAGTTCATCATCCACTATTGGGGGATTATCTTTGAGTTATTCCCCTTTGTCTTGGTCAAGTATTTATACGGGGAGAGAAGACTATAGTTCTTGCGATCTCCGAGGTTGAATTCATTGTACTTCAACACTGTGATCTTTTCCTGCTACGCTTGAACTGTGTGTATCCCCTTCAGGAGGTACGAAGTAACCATTGTGTACTCAAAATCTCTTGGCACACTATCTTGACTCACTACTCTGGCTAGAGGCGAGATGTAATCAAGCAATATGGTCAGGATCAACTTCACATTTTCTAGGTCATCTCTGTGTTTGGTTCTCTTTTCCACTGATGGTCGAGATGGTCTGGCTTCGCGAGCAATCGATGGAGAGGCTTGCACTCCTCTCATCGATGATTCTTGTACACCCGCAAACATCACTCGTTTATACACGAATCTCTCATTCATGAGGTCGATGAGTACTTCCTTCACAGACTCTTCGAGTGCGCTAAGTTCTTCGGACATACAAGATTGTGGTTCAATATCTCGGGTTCAAAGAGTAACTACTCAATGTAATAGGATGGATGGAAATAGCACGATGATCACTGTGTGAAATCAACTATTATGTAGGCTCAGATAGTCACGGTTGGAAAAAGTGTTCTCGTTGTGTGGCGTGATGGGATAAATAGATAACTTGGCAATGAATCTCTTACAATGGGTGAGAAGCCTTCATTAAATCAATTATGTCCATTATGGTGTGGTCCCAATGGTCTGGTGGCAAACGTTCTGACCATAATTTCCTTTCTGCCCATTCGGGTCGTCGTTCTAACAGTTATATTGTTTCTAATGACTTTATTGTTTTGCCATGTGACATTGTTATGATATCACGATGAAGTTCCAGTTTTGCAAATTTTCCTTCTGCAAAGTTCCCTCTGGAATCTTCTGTAACTTTTCGATCTTAGCTCTCTTCTTACTTAGTTTTCAGGCCTTCTTTCCAGTGAGCTTTGTCTCAGTATTCCTTTTTCCATTCTGATTCTTATCTTCTTTTGGGAGAGTAACATCATGCTGGTGAGATTCTTTCCTAGAAATCAAGGGTAATACTTCATCTGTATTTGGAATAGGTACTTTAGTGTTTTGTGGGTCTTCTAGTGTTCTTCCCACTTCGACATCCAAGTCTCTGGTTTTAAATAGATTTTCTCGATTCTCCTGTTCTTCAATTAAGTGTGTGATCCTCCTAGTCATGAAATCTTTCAACTCTTTCTTCTTTTTTTCTAAGATTTCTTCTTCTTTCCTTCTGCCCTGATCTCCTTCAATCCAAGGTTTTCCTGGTAACATAGAAAATGGATCATTGTTCTCAATAAATTTAAAAACTTCAAATTCTTCCTCTGTCAAAGTTCCATGAGCACTCATAGATATCTGGGTAAGTCTTCCACATAGGGTTATCATATTTTCTCTGAATAATCCTATTCCTCCCAATGAAGGAATCATAGAAGGCTCCCCTAAAAGTTTCCAAGTTCTTTCTGTCATGATATTCACCCGTGTTTCCTCATCTAGAACACAGTCAATGTCGAAGTCTCCTATTCTTGTTTTAATGCACTCTTTTTCTTTGAACATCCCTGATAAGTTGATATGTCGATGGTCATTCAGGGTTTCTTTCATCTATAGCAATACCTTTTTATGATTCTTTCTGGGGTTCTATCATGGTTTCAGTTGCTTGACCTTTCTCGTGGTCTTATTGTCTCATATTCATCCTTTCAACATTAGAAATCATTCTAGGGCAATCCAAAACTTCATGGTCCATAGCTTTGCAATAGAGGCAACTAGGTATTCTATCAGGCAATTCCTTATCCATATGTCCCAGTCTTCTGCAACCGTAACAAAGGGTTAATCCCCTCTTTCTCTTAAATAATCCCCAACCTTTCCCATACTGTGCACTAGGATCATGGTATCTAACCTGCAAAAAAATCTTTCTAGGATCCTGCATCCATTTGTTAGTCCAAACATTCTCTCTATGAATAGGTATAACATATATTTCACTATTCTTATCAGATCTACTCATATCAAATATTCTTTCTTCTATCAGTGCCCTAGGTTTCAAGCTAGGAAAAATCTTATCAAACATACCTAGATCCATACTTTAGAAACAAAAATTTCCACTAATCTTATCTTCAGCAGAGCACAAAACTTCCAGATCTAAAAAAATTCACTATTCTTACCTATATCAGAGCACAAAGAATTCAGATCTTACCTCTTTTCTTCAGATCAAACTCCTTGTCTTAGCACAAAGCTTCACAGATCAAGTAGAATACTGCGCACTAGAGAAACATATCTACACACAGAGCTTTCACAATTTCAGGTTAGATCTTCGCACAAAGATTTTTTTTTCCTCAGTTCCCAACAATCATAGTTCAGGTTGGATATTTTCACAAAGCTTCTTCTTCCTTAGCTCCCAACAATCATAGTTTCAGGTCCCGGCAACGGAACCATTTCTTAGCATAGGGGCAGACCTAGGGTTCAACGCTACAAGAATGCACCAACAAAACCCTAACTACCGGCCCTTTCGGCAACACCGACGAAGTAGGTGAAGTGTCACCTGAGGTAGAGGCAAGGGTGGTTGTAGGAATAAGATGTCTACAACCTTAGCTGGGACACAGATCTGTGATTCTAACACTTAACAAACAACTCATCAGTTAACATTCATCAATATCCAGTCTTAGTTACAATGCAGTTAAAGCTTAATTACAGAGTATCACAGTATTCATTTAGATCTAAGGTACTTAAGCACTAAGAATATGTTCATAAGTCAGATCTAACATCCATCCATATTATTAAGCACTAAGAATCAACAGATCATTCATCTATATTAAAGCACTAAGCAAGTAAACACATAAACACATCAATACATCACACAAAGCATAGAAACACATCATGTACGTGGTTCAGCCCCACCCTGGGGCTACGTCCACCAACTCTTCTATTCTTTATTATCTTTGGTCAAGCTTCTTACATGCACATAGCATCCAAGTTCTACTTCGCAGAAGACATGAGATCTATGTGCACTCTGCCAGATCCTCCTTCTTCTATCTAGGGTACAACACCAAGCCTTCACACAGTCTCTTACCGTTACTTTCACTAGCCTTGCAAACCTCACACAGTATGCACAAAGCACTTACAACTCTTGATCACATAGATCCAAATATAGCACTTAGCACACTGGCCTCTCGGTCTCTTTCTTACATCGCCTAGATACTTATTTATACATTACAAAATAGGCCTAAACATGGGTAAACCCATGGATCGACATCCCATACCCATTACATAATATTGAATCCCAAAAGGGCCCTAAAATGGGCCAAGATCTCACGATATCCACTTCGTCTTGCGCTCCACCTTTGACAGCCTGTCAAAGTCCCAAAATATGACCAAGAATCCTCAAAACTTGGTCAAGGGCCAACACTTCCTCAACATAGTCTCTCACCTGGAGAGAGTTTCTCACAAGCCTGACAACCTACTTCTTCTATCCATGGGCCTGACAACCCACTTATTCACTGCCACTCCTCCACACATGGGCATGGTGATGGAAACAACAAAACCTGGACTTGGGAACAGTAATGATGGAATAATACGCAGGAAACCCGCAGGGTACAGGTGTAGCAAGGGTGTCAATTCAGGTTTTTTGAAGAGGTTCAGTGTGGTTCAGGAATTCCACAAGGCATACTAGGGATACTCGTGCTTCTTGGGTGCATTGGTGAAAAAATGGCCAAGAGAATATCCCAAAATAGTATGAATTCTCACTTATATTACATGTGCCTAAGCTGACACATGGCACTCATGAAGTGCGTTCCTCTCCATTTGGAAGTCGTACCCCTTTTTCCAAAGGAAATTAGGATATATACATATCCCACTCACAACATTTAGACCAATAATAATATATTATTATATTGGAATTAAGTTCTTAATCTTAGCCCCTCATTCCAGCCTCTCAACCTCCTTCCCTTACCCATCCTAGTGGAGCTTAGTCCCCCATAATTCTTTCTTCGTGGTCAGTTTACACGCAATGATGTATTTTTTTTATGAATGATATGCATAATTACATATACAAAATCAGGCCCATGTCCTTAGCCTCTAGGCTCTCCAACCTAATAAACACATAGGCCTACCAACTTATAATTACTTGGCTCACCAGCCTATAAACATCATTACATTCATAATTACAATCAGAGCTCAACCTTGGGGTATTACAATCATTGTAATTTCAAGGTTTTGAAACATATAAGGACGGTTACTAAAACATGCACCAATATGTGGCTATATGGTGCCAACCAACCACCCAACCAAAAAAATGCAATACTAGATTAAAAAATAGATGTCTGAATGACCATAATTTAGAAGAATATGTTCCACCTAAATCGTGCATTCTTTCCATTAAAAAAATAACAAACAAATGGTATTTATCTGCCAAGTAGGAAGGAAATAATCATATGCCCACATCACTACTATCATGAATTCCATTTTTTTTCTTAACGAAGAATCATAGGGTGTACAACTCATGTCTGGAATTTCACACACAAGAAGGTACAATAGATCCAAACAACAAATAGCCTTATGTATGAAATATTCATGTTTTTCTCTCTGATTTTTTCACTTCAGAATGCATTTATTTCCAATGGTTGTCTACTTATCGAATAAAAACTATTATATATAGTGTTTAATTTTGAAAGGGAGTTTCGACAATACAGATAAAATCAACTGTATCATAAAAAATTACTAAGTAACTATCAAATTTTCATTATCTTTTTTCTTGGTGCCCCAACATTCATTAGAATTTTGACTAGGTACAATATTCATTGGACTTATGAATCCCCTTTGAAAGTTTGCAATAAATGCATCTACCAAACCGTTAGGGGCACATGGAACCTCGTCATCAAACGTGGATCATAAAGGTGGGTTTATAAAACCACCTGCTCCACGGTCTGCTCAACTATGGTGAAAACCATTGGTATCAGGGAAAGATCGTCAATGGAGCCACATTGGCATCATCAGCATGACCCCACCACCACCCTGCAGCCTGCCACAATGGCACCCATGTAGCAGTTCCATGTTAACAAAGTATTCATCTCATGGGTGTGTTTGGCACCTCGAGGATTAATTTTTGCTCCTAATGAGAGATATTGGAAAGGACAAGGATTAATGGATGTAGAGAGTGAGACTAAAATTTTTCAAGTGTCAAGTATAATACATGACACAGATCAGTTCCACTGTATAGGATATGAGCAAATCATCTCAAGTGAGAAGTTATTCTATGTCATATTATAAGGGTCCTCCATCATTTTTCCACTGCATCAAACTCTTGAAGTGAGACTAGCACCAATTAGAAACTAGTGTGTTATAGTGGGCATGCATGTTAGTGTTAGTCATTTGAGACTTAAAATAGTATGTCGACCATGGGGGAAACTTGGGAAGGATTCATGTGGATAGATTAGAGGTCACAACACTACAATCATATCCTAATCATCCCACCAGTCAAGAAGAGCCATGTTGCATCAACAACAGTCCAAGAATCCCTAAGACAAAGGAAGGGGTAGTCTCCAGTAGTAGTGGGATGACCAAAGAAAAAGGAACACATATTGAGGGGAGGAAATGATGATGCTAACACTGATGAGGGACTATGAAAGTACAAGGAGACGATATATATAGTAGTTCACAAGAATGAACATGTCCAGATTGGTCAAGCCAAATGTGTGTCGAAGGTGTTTGACCTAGGTATATGATACTGCGATAGTTTCCTCACAAAAATACCACAACTCATAGCTAACACATACCTATTTGTATCAATATTTTCCATCCCCACCATAAACCTCTTCCTTAGGCTGGTCCGTAATACATCATCAACCATTAACTATCACTTCCACTACTCTCTTCCTGCCTAGTGGTGCACTCTCCATATCCATACCACACTTTGTGTCTTTCATCATACCCTTTGGTGCACTCTCAAGTTTTGAACCCATTCACACTGCAAGTTACTTCAGTACCACCCCACTATCTGAAGATGGTGACTAGATAAAATACGCTTCTGAGTATTGATTGCAACGTCCGACTAGAACCAAAAAAGAAGATTCTTCCTCAAGTAAGCACAACAAGAGTAAATCGAGTCTTTCAATATCACTGCCTCATAGATATAAAAAATGGCTCGAGTACTTGTGAATATATTTAAATCTAGTTTTGATGAATCATGTAATTGACCTATGGGTCATGGTGGTCCCCATGGGGATTATAATATATATATATAAGTTGTAAGTAGAGAGATAGGAAAGGAGAGGCTTGTTAGAGAGAACTTAGAAGGAATACTCAGAGAGAACAAAAGTGTATAATCTATAGTACACTTTGCCTAATTTTGTAATGGATATTGTAACTGTGATGTCTATCATGTAAAGATCCTACTATTAAGAGGAATTAATGGAATATCAATATTGTTTTGAATCATACTTGTCTTATATGTGATACTTGTTGTGATATTTAGTATTTATCTATAATATTTAATATTTATTTAATGCATATTTATAATAACTTCTAAATCTACCTATAGGAAATTATATTACAAGTTATATCATTTTGATTTTTTAGTTTGTATACCTACAAAAAATATACCTATTGTTTGATACTTCAATTTTTATACCTAGAGGAAATTATATTACAAGTTATAGGGTTGTAGAAAAGTTGTACATATTTTTATACCTTTCTTTGTGCAATTGGAAACTTAAAACCCTTTGCTATGCAAAAAAAAACAAAAAATTTCCTTGTAGGACAAAGAGGGAAACTTTTGCGTTCGTGTAAATTTTTCCTAGGTGAAAAATGCACGCCCAGGTCACAAAACTCATTCAATTTGAGTTTTTCAAATTGTAAATTAATTTTTAAGTCATTTTCCATATTCCTATATACTTGGTTTTTCATTTGCAGTCATAAAATACTATGTTGTTCAAAAATAGGCAAGAGATGCCTAGTAAAACCCTAGAAATTCACAACCTATTTGTAAAAAATAAGAAACAGTTGTATTATACCTTATATTTGCATTGTAAAATTTGTTGAGGGTGTGGTTTATCATATTGGACCTATTCATGTTGTTACTTTTATAATTTCAAGTTTAAAAAGTGTTGTATAAAAGTGGCAAAGCTTGCCTTGTAATTTGGAAGGTCGAAATTGTACTAAGTGACCAAATTAAAATTCACGCCCAAGTTTCCATGTAGCATCAAGAATTTTTTTCTAAGTTTTAATATGGATTTATATATATGGTAAGTTTAAATATGACATTTAAAGTACAATTCTAGAATAGGAGAGGTTGCTTTCATGCACCTAGATTTGGGATTTCATGTAAATTTGAAGGAAAAAATGCCTTAGAGTAAAATGCACACCTTAGTCTCAAGTTTGACCCAAATTGAGTGGTTCAACATGAAAAAAAGTTTATTTATGATTTCATACATGTCTATAACCTTAGATTGGAATTTTCCAGATAAAAACCTACTTGATGTGCATAAAAGATAAAACATTCCTTGTAAAACCAAAGGGCCAAATTGTTAAAGTTGGCTATATCAAATTGCATGCCCAAAGTTGGATAAGCCTCCATAATTTAATATTTAAGTTTTAAATTGACGATTACAATATTGTTAACATGTTTGTACAATTAGGAGTGCATTTACACTGCAAAAATGTTGATTTCTATACACAATGATTCATGACCTTTTGATGAATCACATGATGGAGGGTTGTTATAACCCTAAATTGCACCACACATGCTTACCTAGCATCAAGCCAACTCATATCCCTTCCTTGCCAAATCCATGCTGAATAAACTCTTAAAAATCCTCTTAAAACAAGTGACACGTACCCTAAACCACTACTGCACGCGTTGGAACGCTGGAAGGCCTACTACTGCACGCGTTGGAACGTTGGCTGGCCTACTACAGCCCATGTTTACCTAACAAAGCACAAAAGGAGGAAAGTTGCCGACGGGAAAAAAATCTATGGGTCAGTTAACTGAAACTCCCGGCCATGCATGGCCGAGAGTTCGTCCAAAACCCTAGCTCCTTCTAGCCTATAAAATAAGGGGTAGGGGTACTATTTGGAAGAGGAAAATTATAGCAAAGAAACTCTGCCCAATTGTCGAATCCATTTGTCCCAACCCTTTTGCCTTTCCTCAAGCCTAAGGAGAATTCAAGCAAAGCAGTTGGAGGACAAAGAAGAGGAGGAGCCCAGGATCAGGATCGAGGAACGGTGGCCGGTCTCTATCATTATTGTAAGTTGATTCATCTTGAGATTAATAAAGAATACTTTTCCCGTCTCAAATGCACGAGTTATATATGTTTTACTGGATTTATGCTTAATCTCTAACCCTCAAGTAGAAAAATCGCATGCATGCGTAGTGTTTTGTCTTGGTTGTAGGATTGTCTTTGGAAGGAGCAGCGTAAGCAAGAGGAAAAAGCGTAATGGAGGATCTACACCAAACATCAGTAAAAAGGTTAGTAGGTCTTTTCCATGCTTGTGTGTGAAAAAGGGGTTTGAGTTTTGGGGTGATAGGTTAAAAGTGATTTCTTTAGGGTCATGATCTGCATGCAAGTTTAGCCCTAGCGTGTTAGTCCGTAGGGTATTATTTCCCAACAACAGAATTGGCGACTCCACTGGGGATAGATACTCTTAGGGTTTCCGGATTTGGTGGAGGTTTTTGGGTAGTTTAAAGGATCATATTCTTTGTTTCTTTGTTTGTCTGTTTTCTGTTAGGTCAGAGCTAGCAGGGAACCTGGTTCTTTATATCAGTTTTTCCTTGACTGTGCTTGACATTTATTATCGGGACACACAGAGGTACACGTGGCCTGCAGAAGGCCTGCACGCGTGTAACCTGTGCCCTAACCTTCTGCAGCCCCTGTTTGAATGCCTGCTGTAGTGGTTTCAGTAGCGTGTAGGGCTCAGAGAGCTTAAGAGGCAGTCTCCTCTTCCCTGTCATAATTTTACATTCTCAGGGGGATTTCTGGATCCTATCTGGGTCTTGCTGGTTTACAGTCTTGTCTCAGTCTATTTTGTTGCATTTGTTATTTTTGCAATTATTTTTATTTTATGTTAAGAAGAAGCATCCAAGCCTTTAAGAGACCCTGGTTGTCAATACCAGAGGCCTTTTCATGTCTGGTATGCCTGTGTTTTGTTTTGTCTTAGCATTTATATAGCCTGCGGCCTGTGCAAGTTCTACTCGCGGGTACCCGCGCACTGTTATAGCTCAGCACGCGTTTGCACGCGTGCTATTTCAGTGACAGTCGCGAGCTTGAATGGTTGCTTTTCAGCCTGGGTGGGGCAGTCATCCCCTGCTGTGGTGAGAAGTGTGCCTCTCAGGGGTTTGAGTCTAGGGCTGCACAGTCAGTAGGTTAGGGCCTCTCATCCTTAGCCTAGTTTTTTCTTAGTTGATTGTTGATTAAAAAGAAAAAGGAAAAAGAAAGATTTTGTTTTATGGTTTTTAGAAAAG
>SNQJ01S0005666.1:175727-189606 GCA_010110895.2 Picea sitchensis | reverse complement strand
ACCATTATTTGAGACCTATTCCATTGGATTCATCTCTTTGCCCTTATCACATTCATCCATATCATTTTTTCAGCCAAAATTTTTTACCCTTCTCGCCCCTTTTCAGTTTCCTCATCCTCATGGCCCATACTCATAGCCAAGACTTGGAAGCTCGCTTCAAAACCTTGCAATATAGTCTCATTGAGACCCAACAAGAAGTGAAACAACTCAATGCCAATGTTCCCGCCATCAATACAACCATGCAGTCCTCAATGGGGGAAATCAAATAAGACCTCACCACTCAACTTGAATTAGTCTTTTCGGCACTCTGCACCAAACTGCATATCCCTACAGATAAACCTTCCTCTTCCTCACCTCCACATACTAAAGGTGACCATTCCTCTCATTCCCATACCTTGCAGAACCATCACTTTCAACGTGACATACACCTTCCGTGGGTGGATGTGACCAAATTTGATGGCTCAGACCCCACTAGTTGGGTAACCCAAATGGAACATTACTTCTCTTTATATGGAATTACAAATGACTTGGCCAAACTCCGGTATGGTGTTGTCCATCTAGATCAAGAAAGTTGGCAATGGTGGCAATGGAGAAAAACTTCTTGTCAAGGGTATATTGCTTGGACACACTTTATGGCAGAGATTTATGAACGCTTTGACACTGACACCAACCATTTGGGTCATTTGACAAAGCTAAAATAATTAGGAACAGTGGAATACTTTATAACTTCCTTTGAGCGCCTGACTTTTAGAACAGAGGGCATGTCTGATGCCTTTTTCTGAGAGTGTTTTATCAGTGGCCTTAGGGATGAAATTTGGGCCCATGTCCTCATGGCCCAGCTTGAGAGTTGGGTGGAGGCTACCAAAAGAGATAAATAAGCACAACAGGCTGTATCTTCTCAAAACCGCAAACCCTCCTTTATCCCTCACCCTAAATTAGTAAATCCCACTACTCCCTCTGCTCCACTAAAGATCCAAAAATTGACCAGGGATGAAATGGCTGAACACCAACTCAAAGGCCTTTGTTATAACTGTGATGAAAAATATTTCTCGTGCCACAAGTGTAAAGAACAAAATATTTTTATGGCCATCTCCAAGGAGATTTCAGAAGAAGATGAAGAAACTCCCTCTGTGTCTAAGTCACCTAAATCCACTAACATAACCCCTCCCTCAGACCCTACCGAAGTAGAACCAGTCATTTCCCTCAATGCTCTCACTGTCTTCTCCGCTCCCCAAACCCTCAAGCTAATCGGTTACATCAAGCATCGGAAGGTCATCATTCTGGTTGATAGTGGCAGCACCCATAATTTTATTCATCACCACATTTGCCAAGAAACTCATTGCTATATCCATGTCATAAATAATTTCCAAATCATGATTGCCAATGGTGGTCCCATGAAATGTGGAGGGCATTGTGAAAATGTGCGTCTCCAAATTGGTGACTACCACCTAAAATACCATATGTTTTCTATCGACATGGGAGGTTGTGACATTGTGTTGGGTGCAGACTGGCTAAGGACTTTGGGTCCCATTCTCATGGATTTTAAATACTTAACCATGAAATTCGACCAGGAGAGCCACCAATATAAGTTCCAAGGCATCACCGCCAATTCACCTGAGATCATTAGTTCCCATCTCATGGAAAAGATGCTCAAAAAGGGTCATTCTGGTGTTATCACCCAACTCCATGCCATACAAGCAATAGAGACACCCTCGGTACCACAATACCTCCAAGCCATCATTTCTAAACATCAATTGGTCTTTTCCACTCCCCAAGGTTTCCCTCCTTCTCATGGTGTTCATGATCATTCCATTCCCCTTGTACCCGAAAGCCTTCCTCCCAATATCCGTCTGTATCGTCACCCCTTTTCCAAAAAATATGAAATTGAGAAAATGGTCCAAGAACTTCTTAATGCAGGTGTTATCCACCCTAGTATGAGCCCCTAATCGTCTCTTGTGGTCATGGTCCTGAAGAAAGAAGGTTCTTGGTGAATGTGTCCTGACTTTCATGCCCTCAAAAAACTTACCATCAAAGACAAATTCCCCATTCTTGTCATTGATGACCTCCTGGATGAATTGAGTGGCACCCAATTCTTCACTAAAATGGATCTCCATTCGGGCTACCACCAGATACGTATGAAAGAGTCGGACATTCCCAAGACTGCCTTTAGAACTCATGAGGGCCACTATGAGTTTTTGGTCATGCCCTTTGGCTTATGTAATGCCCCCTCCACCTTCCAAAGCCTCACGAATCATGTCTTCCATCCTTTTCTCCACCATTTTGTCTTAGTTTTCTTTGATGATATCCTCATCTATAGAAAAACTTGGACAGACCATCTTTCTCATGTGGATCGAGTTCTCCATCTACTCTCTCAACACCAACTTTTCCTGAAACAGTCTAAATGTGTCGTTGGCGCCTCAAAAGTAGAATACTTGGGTCATCTAGTTGGAAAATATGGCATTGGGGTGGATCCAAAAAATATTGAAGCTATGCAAGACTGGCCTCACCCAAAGACTCTTAATATCTTGCGTGGATTTATAGGCTTAACAGGGTAGTATTGCAAGTTTGTTAAGAATTATGGGAAGATTGCAACACCTCTCACTACTCTCCTAAAAAAGAACTCTTTCACTTGGACTCCAGTCGTTTATCAAGCTTTTCAAACCTTGAAGATGGACATGTGCACCACTCCAGTCCTCTCCCTTCCCGATTTCACCAAGACCTTTGTGTTGGAATGTGATGCCTCAGGGAAAGGAATTGGTGCTATCCTTATGCAAGAGGGTCGACCTTTGGCCTTTACCAACAAGAACCTATCTAAAAGAAAAATAGGCAAATCCATCTATGAAAATGAAATGTTGGCTATTCTGCATGCCATGGATTTGTGGCTTCCTTATCTATTGGGGAAATGTTTCCAAATTAAGACAGACCATCAAAGCCTCACACATTTTCTGGAACAACACATTTCCTCCCCAAAACAACAAAAATGGGTGACTAAACTCTTTGGATATGATTATGAGATAATTTATAAGAAAGGAAAAGACAATGTGGTTGCAGATGCACTTTCCCAAAAATATGAAGACGAAGGATCCCTTTTTTCTCTTTCATTCATTATACCAGATTAGCTCCAAGCCATTCGCCAGGAATGGCTACAAGATCCCAAAAGTTTGCAGTTGATCCACCAATTGCAGTCCAAGGTTCCAGCTTCCCCAGGGTACTCTTGGCTCCATGAGGAACTTCGATACAAAGGTTGTTTGTATTTAAGTAAACAATCAAAGATTAAATCAACAATACTTTCTGAGCTTCATGCTACACCCACAACAGGGCACTCTGGGTTCACCAAAACCTATGACAAGGTCAAACGTTCATTTTTCTGGGATGGTATGAAATAGGACATTCGTGATTTTGTAGATGAATGTGATGTGTGTCAATGCAACAAGGGAGAAATAGTCAAATCATAGGGAACACTACAACCGCTCCTGATTCCACCTGCTATTTGGAAGGATATCTCTATGGATTTTATTACTGGCTTACCCAAATTGGGAAATAAATCCGTCATCATGGTGGTTGTTGATCGCATTTCCAAGTATGCTCATTTCTTCGCCCTTCAACACCCATTTACAACAACCATGGTGGCTCAAATCTTCATGGATCAGGTCTTCAAGCTACATGGCATGCCTCACTCTATTGTTTCTGATCGCGACCCAACTTTCACAAGCAATTTTTAGCAAGAATTGCTCAAGATACAAGGCACCGAATTGCATCTCTGCACAACTTATCATCCCCAGACTAATGGCCAAACAGAAGTTGTCAACAAGTGTTTGGAAACATATTTGAGGTGTTTTGCCTCGGAAAAACAAAATCAGTGGGCCCAATGGTTACCCCTAGCTAAATGGTGGTACAACACTTCATACCATACAGCTACAAGCATGACTCCTTTTGAAGAAGTATATGGATAGAATCCACCTTCAGTTCTCTCATACTTACTGGGTGCCTCGAAGGTCCAGGCGGTTGACCTAACACTTACAGCTCGAGAGGCTATTATCTGTACCCTCAAAGAGAATCTGGTCATGGCATAGAATCACATGAAGTAACAAGTAGATCAAAGTCACTCTGAACCTCAATTTGCAGAAGGGGATTAGGTGTTTCTTCGACTGCAACCTTACAAGAAAACTTCCCTCAAGGCCGAGAATTGTCAGAAGCTAGTGCCCAAATTTTATGGTCCTTATACCATACTCAAAAGTGTGGGACAAGTCGCCTATTAGTTAGCTTTGCCTAGAAATTCAAATCTACATCTTGTTTTTCATGTTTCATGCTTAAAGAAGGTGATTGGAGCTAAGTGCCAAATTCAAACCAACCTTCCAGAGTTAGTTGAAGAAGGATCCATTTGGCTACAGCCAGAAGCAGTTTTGGACCAGCATGAGCATCGCCTATGTCAGAGAACCATCAAGGAAGTGCTATTACAGTGGAAAGATACAACTCCAACAAACGCCACTTGCGAACCAAATACCATTCTACAACAATTTCCTCATCTCAAGCCTTGAGGACAAGGTTTTTTTTAAGGGGGAGGACATGTTAGGTTCTTAACCCACACATAGGTAGAACAATATATTCATATGTAATAAAGGTCAATATTAATAAGGCCTTTCAATAACATAGAATAAGGCGGATGTAAGAAGACCTAATAGAAGCTTCCGCTTCTAGAAGGATCTTCCTCTAGATGCTTCTTTTTAGTATAAATAGGAGTCGAGGGTATGAGAACCCTAGCTTGGATATTATTGTAAGAGAGCTCTGCTCAACTGGAGGTTTCCCCCTCGAACATGCCCGTGAACATTTCTTTTAGATTCAAAGTTCTATTTCTGTTGTTTTTCTTATATCATTTCAGTGTTATTGTGGTGAATGTTCTGGTTATATTGTTGTTATTTTTCCATTACTAGCATTTAATTTCAGTTCTGCATACATTTTATATCTAGTATATTACACATAACTTCGACCACAAAGCTACAAACTACCATCTGAAGAATTACAAAGTAGATCCAAGGATAAATATCTTAGCAAGAAAGGCCAGCACATGGAAAAAGAAAGATAGTGAAAAATGTGGTCTATTACTTTCAACTAAAAAAAAAAGACTCTTGGAATATAGACAGTGAATGTTCCAAGCATATCACTGGAGACAAGGATAAGCTTTTGCTTATAAGTAAAAGAAAAATAGGAAATGTGATCTTTGAAAATGATGAACCAGGTAAAATCAAGGGTAAAGGGATGGTGAGTTTGAGTAATGGAAAAGGAAATTCTCAAGATGTTTTCCTTGTAGATGGTTTGAAACATAATTTGCTCAATACAAGTCAAATGTGTGATAGAGGCTATGAAGAGGTGTTCATGTCCAAAGATTGTAAGGTGAAAAATGTAAACTCGGGACAAGTGGTGGTTAAAGGAATAAGGATAGATAATGATGTTGATATTGAATCCTCCCATGCAAGAAAAGAAGAAGTAGAAGAAGAATCATGTCATAATCCAGAAGCAGAAATTGTGAAGGTTGATAAGTCAAACACCCAAATCAAGTTCATGAACAACTCCATGACCCTGGATGAGATCTTGGATAGTCAGAGATCACCAAATGACAAATCCAGTCTTGGATACAACAAGGAAGAAATTAGTACTCCTAAGAAGTCTAACACAGGTCCTTCATTTGTAAAAAGGGAAAGTAGGTATGAGAGTGTTTGTAATGGTTTTTTCTTGTGATTCATATGGTCATAACAGTCTTGGATTGTAGGAATCATGGAATAAAAATGAAATTGATGTAATAGAAGATCATAGAAGAGTGATAGGGGGATTCATTTAGTTATGACAAGAAAAGGTTGATGAAGGAGTCCCAGTAAGAGAGGTGAGAAATATTGAGTTTGCTACAGAGGACACATATGAAGCTGAAGATGAACAGGTCCAAGAATCATAAGTAGAAGACTGTGATTTAGATACAAATACTCTATAGAACTCAAATAAGAGGGTCGATCCTATTAGGGGGAGTATGCATCGGTTGAATATCTGATACCTCCGACAAAGTACTGCAACAGCTTAGGGGGAGCATGTTTTCTTTGACATTGATGTCAAAGGGGGAGAAAAAGTGTGGACTGCTACAGTTGGAGGTCTAAGAATAATAGTGCAGACATTCAAGGTTTCCATCAATGCCAAAGGGGGAGATTGTTGGCATGTTTATAGGAAGAGTGTGTTTGTCATTGATGGCAAGAACAACAGTGATGTTGGCAGGTTTACAGGCAGAGTGTTCATAGAAAGAACAACAACAAAGACACAAAAGGTTTACAGGAAGAGTGTGCATGGAAAGAATAGCATCGAAGACACAGAAGAGAAAGCTCAAGAAGGTCAGGAGGAATAGCGCGGAGTTGCATGCATAGCGCAAGTGTGCACCATGGCTGAGGGAAAATTTTTCCAAAGCTCAAGAGAGATAGCATTATGAGACGCATAGACAAGATCCCATACATCAAGGCTCGTAGAAGAATCAAAGGTCACAAAACCTTTGACACTTAGAAATTCTTCCAAGTCCAGAGAATGCGTAAGATCAGGAGGAGGAGTGACAGTGGCCATTGGATCACTAATCCTGAATACCCAATGGTCATCAGATTAGAGTCTAGATAGGAGGAGCATGTAGAGGAGGATATTATACCTCAACCATCGGATCAGAGCACGTAGGACTAGAAATCGTTGGATCCAGTATAACTCCGAAGAGGATAATCGCCAAGATCCATCCTCGAACTCGTGATATGCGAAGTTGTGAAATGATCTGAGTCGTTGTATCCAGAGGACACATGGTGAGAGGTCAATATTTCATGGACTCATGAGATGGAGAGGTCAAAGGTGAGAGTTGTAGGAACTCAGGATATGTGAAATCACGAAATGATCTGAGTCGTTGGATCCAGAGGACATGTGGTGAGAGATCATCATTTCACTGACTCACGAACTAGAGAAGTCAAAGGTGAGAGTTGTAGGAACTCACGATATGAAAAGTGAGGAAATGATCTGGGCCATCGGATCACTGAGAGATCTCGATCGTTGATATTATATGAAGCATTTCATAGTTTCATGAGTTGGGAGTTTCGAGGAAACTCATAGTAGGAATTCACGATATGCGAAGTCGCAAAATGATCTGGGTCATCGGATCACCGAGAGATCTCGACTGTTGATCTGATATGAAGCATTTTGGAGTTTCACGAGTTGGGAGTTTTGAGGCAACTCATAGTAGGATTTTGCGATATCTGAAATCAAGACGCACCCCTCTTTCTTAGACCCTGGTCAAATATGGTGGTCACATTGATGAAGGTTAAGGGAGGATCTATCACGTCACTAGTCTTTACAACGGAGATCGCCGAAATCACGAAATTCCTTTTTGAATAGGGTTGTGGTCACAACCAGTGGTCACATCAGCAGAAGAGAAGGGAAGGAGCTAGCGTTTCTAGGTTCCACCTCCGTAGACTTGAGAGGATAGATATGAAACATATGTTCAAGAGCACCGTCAAGATCATGAGATCGATGGTTGTGCTCCATTGCAGGGCTATAAAATGCTCGGGCCTTAATTTCTCATGAGAGGGCCGTAATTGAAACCATGGTTTTGGAGAAATAACACGTGGAGGCTCGTAGTGAATTGTGGGGCGAAAACCGGGTTTCCCTCAAACTTCCTATGGACGCACCTACAATCATTTGGTCATGTGAAGTTCATAGCCCAAGGTCATAACGTGAAAACAGAGCTAGCACTCACTAAAAGGATCTTGGGAAGAACCTTTTGAATAGGCATTTGGTCATTGCTAGAGGTCACATGAAGGAAGGGGCTTAGAATCCAAAGAAGCCATAATTTACTGGTTGTAACTGCTAGAACGAAGTGATTTCATTGCCCAGAGAACTTGAGGAGATGGAGGGTGATTGCAAGAGAAGTAGAAGAGTCTCAAGGTAAATGCCGATGGAATGAAGACTCATCATAGAGACATTTGACATATTGAAAAGTGTCGAAGTCTGTAACTGCAACAAAGAGGATAATCTCGACTGTGACAGAGTAGACAAAGAGTCGCACTACCAAAGAAGGCAAAGAATATCATCATAATGCCCAATGATGATGAACGCATGGAGATAACCACCAGGGAATATGAAGAGTTTCCAAGATGATCAGGAGATGACTCGACATGACAAAAGCATGAAAAAAAAAGAAGTGAAGTGATTTTGTTGTCGAGCTATGCAGGAGTGAGGAAGAGTTGCAATGAACAACCTGCAGGGCAAAACATTGATAATGTAAAGAGCATGAAGTGGCATAACACATGATGTATGTAGTTGGTGCACAGAGAATATAAAAACACAGAACAAAGAAGACAGTTGTTGCTACTGTTGAGTGTGATTGATGCAGGTAGAAGCATGTGGTGTGCAGGAGATGAAGCGCAGAATAAGAAAGGAACATAAACACATATCTGAGAGAATAATAGAAAGCGCAAAAAACACGAGGAGAGAGACGTTGATGCAAGCAAAGCAAAGCAGTGTAGCAGAACAATGATGAGACTGGTAAGCCATAGATAAATTTTGTATCACTGTGATAAAGTTGAAAAAGGAAAATATTTATATTTTAGGGTGGTAGGGAGGTGCTAGGGAGGATTGGTGTCCTCAGATTTTCAAGTGGGTGCTTGAACACAGTGAGTTGTAGCTTCCATCTAGTTGCAGCCAGAAAATACAGGGTGGTAGGGTGGTGCAAGGGAGAACTGTTGCTCTCTATTATATAGGTCGGTGCATGTGTGACTGGAATTTGGTGATTTCATCTTGTTGGTGCTGGAATACTTAGGGAGTTGGTGCTTCCTTCTAGTGGGTGCTAGAGAAACTAGGGAGTTGTTTCTTCCTTCCAGTGGGTGCTAGAGAAAACTAAGAGTTGGACTCTCAACAAGTTGCATCTTGAAAAATAGAGGTGGTAGCCTCACAATGAGTTGGTGCTCATAATAATGATAATGTACAAAAAATAAAGATTACTTATCATATCAAGAAGAAGAGGTTTTTACCCTTTGTGGGTTTCCTCAGGAAATATTTGTCTTTGTATATTTCATGTGTGTGATTGATGTTGAATGTTCTATTGCTTACCTCTCTGCATTATTGTGACTTTCATTGAGTTCTCTGTAAAGATTTTAAAATAAGCATAATTGTTTAAGCATGGTAACAATTGATTCACCCCCCCCCTCTCAGTTGTCCAACAATCCTTTCCTTTTGGATACCATAATCCAAACTCTTCTGTTCCTTTGAGATATATGAAAATCCTCTTCACTGTTAATACATGTGATTCCTTTGGTGCTGCTTGAAATCGTGCCACCTGTCCAACTGTCTGCAATACATCTGGTCTGGATGCTGTCAAATATAGTAGGTTGTCAATCATTGACATGTATTTCCTCTGATCTGTAGAATTTAAATCATCATCTTTCTCAACTTGCAACAGGTTTGCATGGGAGTGATAACTGGTTTGCAATATTCCATTTCGAACCTCTTTAGCATTTCTCTTATATACCTGGTTTGAGAAATAAAAATTCCTTGGTTTCTTTGACGTATATGAAGTCCCAAAAAGAATGATAGTTCTCCAAGGAATGACATTTAAAATTTATTCTGCATATCCTTTGCAAATTTCTGGCTTAACCTATCATCATCACTACCAAAAATAATATCATCAACATAAACTTCAATTAATAAAATATTACCTTGACGTACCTTGATGTGGAGGTTGTTGTTTGCACTTCCTTTTCTGAGCCCTGCCTATTGTAGATATTTATCCAGTCTAGAGTACCCTGATCTAAGAGCCTGTTTTAGACCATACAAGGCCTTCTTTAATTTGCACGCATAGTTTGCATTCTCTGACAACTAAAATCCTTTTGGTTTTTCAATGTAGACTTCTTCTTCAAGTTCCCCAGTCAAAAAAGCCTATTTTACGTCCATCTGATACACTTTAATATTTTTGGAGCATGCATAAGATAAAATCAAATAGATTTCTTCCATTATGGAAACTGGGGAAAATGTCTCTTCAAAGTCGATTCCTTCAATTTGTGCATATCCTTTACATACCAATCTATCTTTGTTCCTTGTAACTTGTCCATCTTCATTCAATTTATTCCTAAAAAACCATTTTGTGTTGATCACATTCTTATTCTTTGGTCTTGGAACCAATTCCCAAGTGTCATTTTTCTCTATTTGATCCAATTCTTTATCCATGGCCTTATTCCAAAATTCATCCTTTTTGGCTTATTCAAAATAGTTTTGTTCAATTGTAGATAAGAGTGCTAGGTGTGTTTGTTCTAGTGAACAGATTCTTCTTCTAGTCTCAACTGTTGCATCTTTTTTTTCGATAATCTGATCTGAAGGATGATTCTTTGGTACTCGTCTGCTAGGTGTGCTTGGAGACACTTACTGAACTTTCTCTTATGCTTCTGTTGGATTCTCTTCATATTCCTCTTCTACTTATTTTTCATCTTCTGCTTCCTTTTCGAAACGCTGTTCAATTGATTCATTTTCTTCTTCCTTTGATTTTGGTCAGCATGTTTCATGAATTGTTATGTTGATACTTTCCACAACTTTGTTTAATCTCAGATTGTAACACTTGTATTCTTTTCTTGTACTTGAGTAACCAACAAGTACTCCTTTGTCCACACAAGAGTCAAACTTTCCCATTCTACCATCTTCTCTTTTGATGTAGCATTTGCTTCCAAAAAATATGAAGTTCTTCACATTTGTTGGTCTTCCTTTCCATAGCTCGTAGTGAGTTTTGTCAGTGTTGTTTCTAAGAATTAACATGTTTTGAATGTGAAATTATGTATGCATTGCCTGTGTCCAAAATATATCTGTTAATTTGGAATCCATTAGCATTGTTCGAGCCATTCCTGTATTGTCTTGTTCTTTCTTTCAACAACTCCATTCTGTTGAGGTGTCCTAGCAACGAAGAATTGCCTTTTTATTCCATGACTACTGCAGTAGTACATAAATTACTTTGAAGTGAACTCTCCTCCATTATCTTATCTAAAGCATTTGATTTTTGAATCCATTTCATTTTCAACCATTTTCTTGTAGATATTAAAGTTTTCAAAATCTTATGACTTATTCTTGAGAAAGAAAACTACAGTCATTCTTGGATAATCATCAACTAATAACATAAAGTATTTCTCACCTTTTAAACCCTTTGTTGTAGTTGGTCCAACTATATCAATGTGCACAATTTATAGTGGTCTTATCATTGAATATTCCTTTGATTTGAACCTGGTCTTTGTTTTCTTTCCTTGTTGACAATTCTTTCATAAAGTGTTGGTTGGTTTCGTGATCTAGGGCATTTCTCTGACTACTTCTCTTTTGCTGACTTTGAAAAGGTTATCAAAATGTATGTGACCCATTCTTTTGTGCCATAAAAAAATTTCATCTTCCTTTCCTAGATAACACTTTTCATTTCCAATTTCACTTAACACATATATGTTGCTTGAAGTTCTTGCAGTTGTAGCAATCAATTTTCCTTAACCTTATTTTCTTATCTCGCACTTTTGTGAATCTAAAGTAACTTTATGACCTTGGTCACACATTTGACTCACACTTAGACTATTATTTTTCATATCTTCTACTTGTAGAACATTTTTTGCCTTTGTATTCTTGTTCCCAATTCTGACTGTGCCTTTTCCAATGATTTTAATTGAATGATCATTTCTGAAGGAGACTAATCCATCTCTTTTCTTTATTAATGTAAGAAAACTGTCTCTATCACCTGTCATGTGTTTTGAAAAGCCACTGTCAACATACCAACCACGTTTCTTCTGCTTATCTTTTAGAGTGAGTGTGCATTCTTCATTGCTATACTGATTCTTCTTTCTTATCCATGTCCTTTTCTGAGGTTCATTTTTGTGACTATTGTTATTCTGTTGCGGTTCTCTAGGAAGGACTGTCATTTTGCAATCTTTAGCCATGTGTCCAAAGTTGTTACATTTATAACATTCCACTTGAACTCTCAAAGATTCAAACCTGCTATAACTTCTTCTTTGTGTTTCACTAGAATTTCTTGGATACCCCTTTTGTGTATGACTTTCAAAGTTGTTTATGTTCCTGTTGTTATATCTGCAATTCACAACTTTATGTCCAAAATTATTACATGCATAACATAAACCAAAAAATATAGCTTGATACCTGGGAGTTGAATATCTTATGAAAGGAGGTGCTCTTATGAATACTTCTTCTTCTTGAGGCCTATCTGTCTGTTGTTGCTTCTGAAATCTGAATCTTCTCAATGGAGGAGTGTCTCTGTAATCTTCCTTGTATATCTTCATATCCCCTTAGATTGTTTCTGCATAGCTTTTTGGATATGTTTCTTTCTCTGTTGTTCTGGAGCTTGATCCCTTTTCTGTCTAATTGTATCCAAGTCCAAACTTGTCAAGATGAGATTTTTGACTGTTGATAATGTCATCCAAAACTTTTGAGCTATTCTGCATATTTTTCTTTTGAATATCCTTTCTTAATGTGACAATCTCTACTTCCAAATTTTCAATGATCCTAACCTTTTCTTCTAGCTATTCTTTGAGTGCTTCTTCAATTATTTTATATTTTTCTATTTGAACCTTCAAATTTGTAATCATTTGTTCTAGTTCTTGAGTGTCTTATTTCTTGTCTAGTTCCGCTTGTAGTTTCTTGTTTTTCTTCTTTTCTCTGGTGATAAATTCTATGGCACACATCAATTCTTCTCGTTAGTCAACTTCTGCCTCTTCAATTTCTTCTTCGGCTTGTTCATATTCTTCTTTGGCTTCTTCATATTCTTCTTCAGAGTCTTCTTTATCAAATTATTCCACTACCATGAATATAACTCTTCATGTCTCACTATCACTGACTTCATCTTCATCTGATGATGAGATGTCTTCTTTGGTGCATAAGCTTTTCTTGAAAACTTTCTTTGCAGTTCTTTTTCCTTTATATGTTTGTTTGCCTTTTGAGTAACCTTCATCATTTCTCTTTTTCTTATGAGGACATTTTTTAGCAAAATGACCAATACCATCACAATTAAAATAAATTAAAGGAACATTACCTCTATACCTACTGTCATTTCCCTTGTTTAGTCTTTTGACAAAGTTGGCCACTTCTTCATCATCTTCTGAGACGTCAATGTTGTTGCTATTTTCTTCTTGTTGCTTTTCCTTTTTCTTTGATCTTTTGGATGCTTTGAAAGATGCTTCTTTTACATATGGATTTTCTTGTTCATTTCTCATTTCATATGCTATGAAGATTCCATGCAGATTGTCCATGCTTATTGAGTTTAGATCTGATCTTTCTTCTAGTGTTGATATCTTAGGGGAAAACCTCATAGGAAGAGATCTTAGTACCTTTCAAACAATTACAGATTCTTCGATTTCTTCTCCCAATCCTATGATTGAATTCAATGTTTCATCGACTCGTAAGAAGTAGGATGCAATATTATCATCTTCCTTCATCTTTAGTTGTTCGAACTGACCTTTATAAGTTTGAAGCTTTGTTTCTTTGACTTTTGAATTTCCTTCATAAATATTTCGAAGCCTATCCCAAATCTCTTTAGCATATTTACAATGTGCAACTTTGGTGAATATCGTTTCACTGAGACCATTTAGAAGTGCATTTGTGGATTTGGAATTATTCTGACCGAGTTTCACTGCTTTGTCATTTGTTGGTGGAACTGCTGGTGCTATGTATCCATCTACAATTGATTCCCAAATTTCAAATCCCTGTGCCTGTATATATGTCTTCATCCTTATGCTCCAAAAAGCATACTTTTGTCCATCAAACTGTGGTATTCCATTTTTATACAAGTTGTTGCTCTCCATGATCTACCTTTCAGTGCTTAAACTAATTTCTGAAGGAACCTGCTCTG
>SNQJ01S0005666.1:108672-175717 GCA_010110895.2 Picea sitchensis | reverse complement strand
CACTTGTATATTGTAAATGGAACTTAATCCTTTAGCTCTCGTCCTTAGTAGGTAGACGACATTTAAGATAGTTAATGAAAAGTAGATAGAATTTAATTCTAGATTAGACTGTTTGAGAGCGCAAGTGGGAAACGGGATATAGACACCCTCATTGTGCATTGTAACAGGATGAAGCAACATTGTTGAAGAGAGCAAGAGTATACAGAGAGCTATGTAAGAACACCCATGTACAGATATTTGGATTAATAGAAGAGATTTGATTCAAATTCATGGTTTTGTGTCTGTTCTCTGTGTATGGATGTTGATATGCTCATGGATGTTTGCTTCCTGTTATACATTTTCTTTATGTGCTGTGTATATGATTTTATGTTTGGGTTTGAAGTCTTAGAGGAAGAAGGAATGAGTTTCAATTGTTTCTCTATTTGAACCAGAGAATTCCTGCAAGGAGTGGAGTTGAAGTGTCCACAAGGAGTGCGTTGACAGAGGGTTCATATAGAGATAGATTTTGTTCTCATTCATCCCAAAGGTGAAACTGGGCACATGAGTCGTGCAAGGAGTGCGCAGGCCGGGAAAAATTCTCAGGGTTGTGAACCTGAGTGAAGTATCGAAGACTGTTTCTGCAAGTGTGCGTAGAGTCGAGGACTTCAAACACTTAGACGTGGTTGAAGGTTTGCTACAAGGAGTGAATGCAAGAGTTTTCCTGAAGGACTTGAAGGTCGTGGGAAAATCTCAGGAAGGATAGGCCTTCAAATTTGTTGAAGGACAGTGCAGAGAAGTTGCGACTTGAAGGTTGGAAAGAAGCGTCGTAAGTTTACGAGCAGGAGGACAAGTTCCATGAAGGAACACTTGGTTGTTTGCAGGGATCGCCAAGGAAGGGAGACAGATGGACAATATTCTCTAAGGAGAATCCATGAATTTCCGTGGGCCATTAGATCTCGAGAAGGTGCAGGTGAGATACGGCTAAGTATTTCCAAAGTTCAAAGCTCAGGAGGGGCAGAGCCGTTGATCAGGGCCACGAGGACTGCTGGATCTACACGTAGATCATGTATCGGGGTTTCGTTGATCAAATCTCCAAACCATTACAATGGGAATCGTGAAATCACGATACGTGATATCCCGAAAGCTAAAGAAAAGAGTGCGGGCCATAGTGGAGTTGGTTAGTGGAGGATAGGTGGCACGCTTCATCGGGGTTTCGCAGCGAGAAGTCTCGAACATTCGACTTCAGGATTCACAATCCCACGAAGTCTGAAATCCCGATGAGGTGACAGGAGCGTTGAAAAGTCAACCCACGATCACATCAGGGATTCGACGTCTTGGGGTTCGGGAGTCGGGGAGACAAGGCGTTCAATATCGCAAGTAGAAAAATCGCGATAGAAGAGATCCTAATAGGAGAAGGGAGAGGTCAGCGTTGACTTGTATCGGCGATCGGGGATTCGTAGAACTAACACCCGACCACTGACCTTTGGATTCACAAAGTTGCGAGTTCCGATCCTCTGATTTGTAAAGAAGAGGGGGTCGCACGAAGATTGTTGTGGGTGCAGATTTCCCAATAGGGAAATAGAGGAACGTTAGAGTTCTTTGGGCCGAAAGGAAGAGAAGATCCTATGATGACGGGGACTTTCAGCTTGCGGGGTGAGGGTGTCGGCATCAGTTTGGTATCAGAGCCCAGAAAGGTTTTTTTTGCTTTCTGTAGCAGAGAAAGAGAATTCACTATGTCACTGAGGAGAGAAAGACAGTCACCAGATCTAGAGGATAGGGAAATGGCGACAAGAAGGGGCAGGAAGATTACAGATCCAGTTATGGAGAGACAAATGCATGATCTCCGAGCAAGACTCAAAGACATGGAGACAGCACAAAGACACACAGCCAGTGCAGGGGATCTCAGTGATTCTGAGAGTGAGATTGAGGCTGAACGTGAAGAAGAAGTTGCAGCTGAAGATGCATGAAATGAGCGTTTGATCAAAGCTATTTCCAGGATGGGTGAAAGAGAAAAGATGGATGTTCCAGTTTACGAGGGAAACTTGGATGCATAGGAGCTTCTAGACTGGATTAGAGCTCTAGACACGTACTTCGACTATGAAGACGTCGAAGAAGACAAGAAGGTCAAGCATGATGTCATGATATTAAAAGGACATGCAACATTTTGGTGGGATGAGCTACAAGCTGACAGACATTGCAAGGGAAAGCAGAAGATCAAGAGCTGGGATCGAATGATCACGAAGATGAAGGCGAAATTCATCCCGAGGGATTATCAAATTACTCTGTTCAGGAGGATGCAGAACCTGAGACAGAAGTTGATGACAGTGAAAGAATACACTGAGGAATTCTACAGACTGAACATCAGGGCAGGTCATCGAGAGAGCGATGATGAGAAAGTTTCCAGATATATGAATGGCCTGAGATATTATATCCAGGATGAGATGAGCATGGTAACCATCTGAATGGTGGAAGATGCTTATCAGATGGCTCTGAAAGCAAAAGAGAAGTTAAGCCGAAAACAGAGTCAGAGGGGCCGAGGCAGAAGTCAGCCTAGAGGTAAAGCAGTTGCCCAGGATAAATATCAGAAGCCCAAGGAGGAATGGAAGAAACCTCAGACTCGTACAGAGAGAGGTGGAACCTCACAACGAGGGAAGCAATATGTTGAACAGAGAGGACAACATAATGAGCAGAGAGGAGATTATGCTGACAACAACACTTTTCCTCGTACTAGAGGTAGAGGAAGAGGAAGAGGTGGAGTAATCACATGCTTCACATATGGGAATAATGGGCACAAGTCTTACGAGTGTCCAGATAAAAATAAGGACATTGGAGAAGCTCACATCACCGAAGTACAGAGGCAGGATGTTGAGGCAGAAGACGCTGAAGGCGGAAGATCGCTCATGATGCGAAAAGTCCTTTTGACACCTAAGAAGGAGGTGGAAAGTTTAGTCCAAGGGACCAGACTTTTCAGGACTGCTTGCAATACCAAGGACAGGGTATGCAAGGTCATTGTAGACAGTGGTAGCACAGATAATCTTGTATCTACATAGATGGTAGAGAAGCTGGAGCTGGAAACGACTGATCATCCAAGCCCATACAGAGTTTCGTGGCTACAGAAAGGACACCAGGTAACTGTTACTAAACAATGCTTGGTTGAGTTTAAGATAGGTGGATATAATGATAAGATCTTGTGTGATGTCATTCCTATGGATGTTTGTCATTTATTGCTGGGTAGACCATGGGAATATGATAGGAATGTGATTCATGATGGGAGAATGAACACATACACCCTGGAGAAGAATGGGAGGACACACATGTTGCTTCCAATTAAGGATAGGGAGGTGAAGCCGGAGGTAAGCAACACAATACTTCTCATGAGTGGGAAGGAAATTCTTACAGAGGTTAAGAATAAGGAGGATCCATAATTCTTTGTGGTCAGGAAACCGAGGATTGTTCTGACTAGCACAAGAGTGGATGATTTACCAGAGGAAGTTCAGGAACTATTGGAAGAGTTCGCTGACATCATTGTGGACGAATTACCTCGTTTGTTTCCACCGATCAGGAGTGTGAGTCATCATATTGATCTCATACCAAGAGCCAGTTTACCAAACAAATCCGTGTACATATTGACACCGCAAGAGAATGAAAAAGTTAAAAGGCAGGTCCAGGAGTTATTGGACAAAGGTTTGGTCAGGGAGATCTTGAGTCCGTGTGTTGTTCCAACAGTACTCAGTCCGAAGAAAGACGGAGGCTGGAGGATGTGTACTGAATCGAGGGAGATAAATAAGATAACCATCAGGTATAGATTCCCATTGCCGAGGATGGATGATCTGATGGATTGCTTGAGTGGAGAAAAATATTTTTCAAATATTGATTTGAAGAGCGGATATCACCAGATTCGCATGAGGGAAGGTGATGAATGGAAGATAGCCTTCAAAACCAATGAAGGGTTGTATGAATGGCTTGTTATGTCGTTTGGCTTAACAAATGCGCCGAGTACCTTCATGAGGTTGATGAACGAAGTCCTGAAGGAGTTCATCGGGAAATTTGTCATTGTGTATTTGGATGACATATTGATCTACAGTAAAACAATGGAAGATCATCTGAAGCATTTGGCTACAGTGATGCATAAGTTACAGTAGGAGAAGTTGTTGATAAATATGAAGAAGTCTTCATTTATGAAGACATAGCTCATTTACTTGGGGTTTGTTATTTCTGCAAATGAGTTGAGGATGGATCCAGATAAGGTAGAAGTGATTAAGAATTGGCCATCACCCAAGAATATCTTTGAGGTGAGAAGTTTTCACGGATTGGCTAGTTTCTACCGAAAATTCATCAGGAATTTCAGTGGAATTAGCGCAGCGGTGATGGATACAGTGGAGAAGTGGCATAAGTCTTTTCACTGGAATGAAGAGGCTGAGAAAATCTTCAATCTGTTGAAAAGGAAGATTACGGAACAACCAGTGTTGGTGTTTCCGGATTTCCAAAGAACATTTCAGGTGAAATGCGATGCAAGCAAATTTGCAATCGGGGCGGTCTTGAGTCAAGAAGATAGGACGATAGCATATTTTAGTGAGAAGATGAATGAAGCAAAATTGAAGTACTCCACTTATGACAAGGAGTTTTATTCTATCATACAGGCATTGAAGAAATGGAGGCATTACTTGATCCCGAAGGAGTTTGTATTGTACAGTGACAATCATGTACTGCAGTTTATGACTCGACAGGAAAAGTTCAATCAGAAACATGTTAAATGGGTTGAATATATGCAGAATTTCACATTTGTGATTAAACATATTTCTGTTACTTCTAACAAAGTTGTTGATGCTTTGAGCAGGAAGATTTTGATGTTGCAGGAATTCAAGGTCAAAACGTTGGGTTTTGATGATCTCAGGGACATGTACGTAGATGATCAAGATTTCAAGGAGGCGTATGAAGTAGCTGAGAATCCAGTTCTCAGAGAAAGAAGCCAGTGGATAGAGTATATGATCTAGGAAGGATTGTTGTTTAAGGGCAATCAACTGTGTATTCTGAAATGCTCCATGAGGGAGAATTTGTTGAAGGAAAAACAAAGTGGAGGATTGGAAGGACATTTTGGTCATGACAAAACATTCGCGAAGCTGAATGAGTGATATTTTTGGCCGGGAATGCGAGCAAATGTCAAGAGATTCGTGGACAGATGCAGAATTTTCCAGCATTCGAAGGGAAGGAGACAAAATGCAGGATTCTATCAACCATTGCCCATACCAGAAAGGTTGTGGGATGTGATAAGCATGGATTTTGTATTGGGGTTGCCACAAACACAAAGAGGTGTTGATTCAATCTTTGTGGTAGTGGATATATTTTCCAAGATGGCACACTTCATTCCATGTCAGAAAACCAGTGATGCAACTCACATTGCTAACCTATTTTTCAAAGAGGTCATTCAACTTCATGGGTTGCCGAAGAGTATAGTTTCAGATCGAGATGCGAAATTCATAGGGAATTTTTGGAGAACCTTATGGAATAAGATGTGAACTAACTTGTTGATTAGTTCAGCGTATCATCCTTAGACGGATGGATAGACAAAAGTGGTCAACAGAAGTCTGGGAGACTTGCTGAGAAGCTTGGTGACAGAGCACCACAACCAGTGGGACCATATATTACCACAGGCAGAGTTTGCTTATAACGATTCAGTGAATCGGAGCATAGGCTAGAGTCCATTTCAGGTTGTCTATGGGATGCAGCCGAGAGGAATTTCTGAACTGATGGATTCAGAATAAACTGCGACTAGCATTTCTAGTGCAGAAGAATTCACAGAAGCGATGAAATAACTTTATTGCCAGGTGAAGGAACGACCACTGAAATCAAGCCAGAAGTATAAGCGTAGAGCAGACCAGCATAGAAGACAAMTTCAGTTTGAAGTTGGTGATCTGGTTCTGGCACATCTAAGGAAAGAAAGGTTCCCGAGAGGAGCATACAATAATCTGAAGATGAAGAAAATCGGGCCATGCAAGGTCTTGAAGAAATTTGGGGACAACGCTTATGTGATTGAATTACCCGATGGGATCKAAATATCTTCGATATTCAACATATCAGATTTGTACCCATATAGAGCTGGGGAAGTAGAGACTAGAGATAAGAAACCAGTGATCTAGTGGATGAAGAAGATTCCAGTTGCAGAGAAGCCACAAATGGAGTGCATACTGGACAAGAGAGTGAGCAAGAGGACCAGGCGAAAGAAAAACTTCGAGTATCTGGTTAAGTGGAGAAACCATCCAGTTGAAGATGTCAGCTGGGAGACTGAAGCAGAGATATAGAAGCATGGATGGACCGTGCAGGAGCTCATGGATAGGATCCCATGAAAGTTTTCAAGCGAGGGAGTATGATGCAGGAGCATCCCTCACATCAAGCGAGCCAGCACGGAACGCAAGAGACAGTTGGACAAGCGCCAGCACAACTTTTGAAAACACCTTGAAATTGTTGCATGAACTTAAATGTAGTCATTTAAGAAGGGCACACTTGTATATTGTAAATGGACCTTAAGCCTTTAGCTCTCGTCCTTAGTAGGTAGACGACATTTAATATAGTTAATGAAAAGTAGATAGAATTTAATTATAGATTAGACTGTTTGAGAGCGCAAGTGGGAAACGGGATATAGACACCCTCATTATGCATTGTAACAGGATGAAGCAGCATTGTTGAAGAGAGCAAGAGTATGCAGAGAGCTGTGTAAGAAAACCCATGTACAGATATTTGGATTAATAGAAGAGCTTTGATTCAAATTCATGGTTTTGTGTTTGTTCTCTGTGTATGGATGTTTTCTTCCTGTTATACATTTGCTTTATGTGCTGTGTATATGATTTTATGTTTGGGTTTGAAGTCTGAGAGGAAGAAGGAATGAGTTTCAATTGTTTCTCTATTTGAACCAGAGAATTCCTGCAAGGAGTGTAGTTGAAGTGTCCACAAGGAGTGTGTTGACAGAGGGTTCAGATAGAGATAGATTTTGTTCTCATTCATCCCAAAGGTGCAGCTGGGCACAGGAGCCGTGCAAGGAGTGCGCAAGCCGGGAAAAAGTCTTAGGGTTGCGAACCTGAGTGAAGTATCGAAGACTGCTGCTGCAGGTGTGCGCAGAGTCGAGGACTTCAAACACTTAGACGTGGTTGAAGGTTTGCCACAAGGAGTGCATGCAAGAGTTTTCCTGGAGGACTTGAAGGTCGTGGGAAAAGGTCAGGAAGGATAGGCCTTCAAATTTGTTGAAGGATAGTGCAGAGAAGTTGTGACTTGAAGGTTGGAAAGAAGCGTCGTAAGTTTACGAGCAGGAGGACAAGTTCCGTGAAGGAACACTTGGTTGTTCGCAGGGATCGCAAAGGAAGGAAGAAAGAAGGACAATGTTCTCTAAGGAGAATCCATGAATTTCCGTGGGTTGTTAGATCTCGAGAAGGTGCAGGTGAGATACGGCTAAGTATTTTCAAAGTTCAAAGCTCAGGAGGGGCAGAGCCGTTGATCAGGGCCACGAGGATCGTTGGATCTACATGTAGATCGTGTATCATGGTTTCGTTGATCGAAACTCCAAACCATTACAATGGGAATCGTGAAATTGCGATACGCGATATCCCGACAACTAAAGAAAAGAGTGAGGGCCATAGTGGAGTCGGTTAGTGGAGGACAGGTGGCATGCTTCATCGGGGTTTCGCAGTGAGAAGTCTCGAACATTCGACTTCAGGATTCATGATCCCGCGAAGTCCGAAATCCCGACGAGGTGATGGGAGCATTGAAAATTCAACCCACGAGTGCATCAGGGATTCGACATCTCTGGGTTCGGGAGTCAGGGAAACAAGGCGTTCAATATCGCAAGTAGCGAAATCACGATAGAAGAGATCCCGATAGGAGAAGGGAGAGGTCAGCGTTGACTTGTATCGGTGATCAGGGATTCGTAGAACTAACACCCGACCACTGACTTTTGGATTCACGAAGTCGTGAGTTCCGATCCTCCGATTTGTAAATAAGAGGGGGTCGCACGAAGATTGTTGTGGGTGCGGATTTCCCGATAGGGAAATAGAGGAACGTTAGAGTTCTTTGGGCTGAAAGGAAGAGAAGATCTTGTGCTGATGGGGACTTTCGACCTGCGGGTTGAGGGTGTCAGCATCACTTCGTCATTCTTCAATTTCGAGGCATGGAACTCTGCAAGTTGTATCTCCAAATATTTCTTATTGCCCTAAAACTTCAAGAAAATGTTCTTCAATTCCTCCCATGAGCTAATTGTATCTGGCCGCAAGTGTCTAAACCAGTATTTGGTGCTCCCTTTCAAGGATTGAGAGAAGGCTCTCATGCAAACATCGTCATGGTCAATCTCAAATAAATCTATGAAATGCTCCAACCATTGGATGTGCTTTCCAGCTGAGATGACATTAGTTTCTCCATCAAACACAAGTAGATACTCATGATGATTTGGAGGGAAATCGTGGAGTAATTGGGGTAGCTTCAAGGGTATGTATCTAAGTTAGTATTTGTAGGACATAGAAACAAGGGGAGAGGCATCTACCTTGGCTTTATGGGTTTTACCAACTTGATCGTGGTCATCGCATGGTCTAATTGAAAAACACTTATCGAGATCATCGATATGGTGGGGGTATGCATGTGAAATTTTAAGAGGAGGATGAATGATTGCAATTTCTTCTTGATCATCATTAGAATGAAGTAGGTAAAGAAAAATTTGTTTGGCATTTTCAAGGAGAAGGCAAAGAAAACTTATAACAAACAACTGAACGTCTTGGAAAAATTTCAATTTTAAGTACATGTTTTCTTCCATAATTTATTTTCGTGCCCCTGTCAAGGGATTTCATTTCTCAGTGTGATCTTTGAATTATGTTTGAAACTTGAGAGGAGTCACCAATAATGTTTTGGAATACAGATTTTTCATGAGAGTGGAGTCTCCATAGAAAATTCCAATTTATGGATTCTTCTACCAATGGAATCACCTTTGAACTGATTTTTGATGTGTGGAGTCACCAGAGAAGGAATACATCCAATATGTGCCTAAGTTTCTGCTTCTCTCAAACCTTAGAACTCAACCATGTCGTTCTTCCCAGGGACAAAATTTTCAATATTGTCCCCGATAATGGCACCAGAATGTTAGCACTCTATAAAATTTGTCGGGATGAATAGACAAACGATAGAGATACCTATTTCAACCATATTTAGAACTGAGGCACTAGCCTTCTCAACTCATAGAGAGATCTCTCGTGTCACTGGGTATATATATAGGAATCAGTGGCTAATTTCGGTTTGTTTGGGGTTTTTTATAAAACTACTAGCAAGGAAGGAGATGAACACTATGGGCTATGGAGTCGGAAATAAATAATACATCATCAGACTTGAGGACTATTTAGAGGAAAAAGGCTAAATCAAGTAGTGAGTCCGAGTTTAGATGAAAAATTATGCATGGCATCAGAAGAAAAAGAAACACATAACTACATCGGAGCATTACAGAAATGAAATCGGACATAGTTCAGAAAGAGATAAACGTGATCTAATTTGTTAAGCCGAGAGCATCGAATGATGAATTTTGTACCTTTAATCCTTCAATTTAGACAAGAAGAAGTGAGAATGAAAATATAAGCTCATAGGAAACACATACAATGAAAAGAGACAAGACTCATATCACTGCCAGTTAGAATCTTTTCATAAACAGTCTAAAATCTAGCTCTCCATTCATATATTCATAATAACCCCAAAATTTACAAAGGTCATCATGCACATAGGGCAGGGTCTCCCCTCTTTCTTATTTTCTTAGATAATATATATAGAGAGAAGATTTCTTCATGGAATACAAAACGTTCAGACTTCTCATTGTTCTAGGATTAGAGGTTAGTTACAAACGAGAAATGATTTTTAATAACCGTTACCCTTCTTTAGAGGGACCGTTAGAAACAGGTTCATCACATTTAAATGTCAATTGTCCAAAACTTGTTGGAAGACACTTATATTTACTTGAGAATTTAATTTAACTTAGCAATCTCATCCTTTAGAGTATCCAACTAGACCAATTGATTCTCTCCAACACTTTCAGTCATTTCGACTATGACTTCTTTCTTATATCATTTGGTTTGTTTTTGTTTTACAGCTCGGCTGTTGATGACCAGATCCTTCATAATGGGATTAAGCCTGACTTCCAATTCAGAATCTATAACGGGTTTTGTATGGAATTTTGTCGCTAATATATGTGCATTTTCCTATTCTTTACTACTCGTAGGTAAACTTGCCACATTGCCTGAATAACTAGTTTCATTGGACGTAGCTTGGTCCATGTATCCTAGTTTCATAGACACTGAAACGTTCTTATAGAGATCAAAGATTTTAGCGAATTGGAAATTACATCGTTCACGGATAAAAATAATGCCTTCATACTTGGGTAATTATAGAGTTCCAATCATGAAACGCTAATAGATTCGTTGACAGGTACATTGATTTACCATGCTTGTCCAATCCATTTCAAATGATTAGTGTTTGAGTTCGTTAAATGGTGGCGTTCTCCTAACATTATACGGTTGTGAAGTACTGAACGAGTGAGATTGAGTGACTTCGACCAGCCTCCACAAACACCCTATGAGTGTTTTATTTTACGTATAGGAACACGTGATATCAGGGTTTTGGAAAAAGTGGTTTCAGGCAACCCGCCTTTCACCCTGATGTACCTCTGGGAGCGACGTGCGTCCATCTTGAAAAACACAATGGTTTCCTTGGTCTGACTTTATATAGTTAAGTCCTGTGCAGGTTTGCCACCCGGTACGGGCTCCAGCCGTTGATCTGGGTCGTTTTATAATCAACGGTCTATAGATATTTACCTTTTTGCACCTCCTCTATACTTTCCTTTACGCCTCCAAGCATGTCCCGGTTCTCTAAATTATCAATTTTCCAAACTATCAAGCTGCCACGACGATGCAACTTCTGCTAACTTCCCGAGACCTGGATCTTGTCTAAAAAAATGTTACGGTGAAAACATAACCCATATTATAAAATAATTTAAAGAGAATAAATCATAGAAAATACTGAGTTTTTTCACCTCCAAATTGATTGGTTCAAGTTGGAGAGTGTGTAATTTATGTTTTTTCATATGCATATATCTTTGTTTGTGCATTTAGAGAAATAAAACTCGTTGCTTTGTAAAAAGACAAAAAATTGTCTTATAGAATGAAAAGGTCAATATTACAAGATATATTACAAGTTTCAACGTTATACAAAATTTTCACATCTATTTATACCTTTGTTGCAATTGAAAACTTAAAACCCTTTGTTGTGCAAATAGACAAAAAATTGTCTTGTAGGAAAAAGAGGGAAATTTGTGCATTGGTGAAAATTTTTCTTTAGTGCAAAATGCACACCCAAATCTCAAAGCTCATTCAAATTGAGTGGTTCAAATTGAAAATGTTTTGTTAATTCATTTTAAATAATCCTATATACATGGTTCTGAATTTTTAGTCATAAAAGAATTTGTTATGAAAAACTAGGCAATATATGCTTAGTAAAACCCTAGAAATGCACAACATGTTTGTAAAAAGTAAGCCAATGTTGTATTATACATTATATTTGAGTTTTTTCAAGTTGTTGGGGGTGTGTTTTATCATATTATACATGTTCTTGTTGTTAATTTTGCAATTGCAAGTTTAAAAATGGTTGTTTTGCAAAAGAGACAATTTTCCTTGTAGTGTGGAAGTTCGAAACTATACTAAGTGACCAAGTTAAAATGCATGTCCAATCTTCGATGTAGCTCCAAAAATTGTTTATATCTTTTAATATGGATTTATATATATGGTAAATTTATCTATGTCATTTAAAGTGAAATTTAAGAACATGAGAGGTTGCTTTCATGCACCTAGATTTGGGATTTCATGTAAATTTGAAGGAAAATTTTCCTTAAAGTAAAATGCACACCCTAGTCTCGATTTTGACCCAAATGGAGTGGGTCAACTTGAATAAGGTGTAATTTTTAATTTGGCATGTGTCTATAGCCTTATATTGGCATTTGGTGAAGGGTGAAATATACATTTTGGTTTGGGGTTACATGCATGAACTAATATGTATTGTTAGATATACAACTCTGAAATTTTTTATAGTGATAGATGATAGATTTATTATTCTACAAGTGAAGTATTTTGTTGTGGATTGTTGTTGTATATGAACATACCCAGTAGGGTATTTATGCAATAATGATTGCATATTATGGTTTAATACTAGAGTTGCATATTTATTGTTGCTAAAGATAAATAGACTACTTATTTTTGTTCTTCCATTAAGGACCAACCACCTTAATATTGAGTACGAAAAATACACATAATTGGTACAGACTTAAACCAATTCCCACTTCACTATGGAAAATTTTTAAATCCATGTTTAATTAAAATTCAAAAATTTGACCTCATTTACTTGACGTTTATGATATCTATCCCATGAAATTTGAACCTTATCACTGGATTTGAAATATTAGTTGTAGTAGAATATATTTCACTTCTGTAAAACCAAAATCACTAGGTAAACCAAGAAAATAAACACTGAAATAATTCACTTTATTCATGGGTTTTGGTCACAAGGATGGATAAAACCCCCTTAAGCTCAATAGTTGTGGGTTGAGCCTTAGAAAAATGGTGATGGTTTTAAACCAAACCCTAGATCTATTTGTGTATATCAAATCCTACTTTAGATAAGATATAAAAATATAAAGCATGAAATGAAAGATACCTAACATGAGCACAAAGATTTAAAATAATTCATATTCTCCATTACCACAATAGGAAGGCAAATAATAAACACATATGGATTAGCTTGTTGAATTTGAATGGGATCTAAATCCCCTCCTTGGAATGGGTCCTTGGATTCCTTGGTTTTCTTGTGACTCCCTCCTTCATGGATAAATAAGGTACATATGCTAGAAATTGCAATCAAGAGGAAGAGTTCCTCAATACTCTAGTGACATCTAGGTAGCATAGCCCTACTTTTGGGGATGGATTGATGTAGTGACTTCAAGTGATTTATTTATAGTTGTATAATGGATAAAACCATTCACATGATATTATTTATAGTGACCACAAGTGATTTATTTATAGTTGTATAGTGGATAAAACCCTTCACCTATATATAGCCTTAGATTGGAATTTGGTGAAGGGTGAAATACACATTTCAATTTCAAGAACCAATATTGAGCTATTTTATTAGTTGGCATACATTTTTAACCTCTGCAATTTTCTTTTCAGTAATAAAAATATGATTTTTTTAGAGGAAAAATTATTAATTAACAAACGTTGTCAACATCCATTCAACTTAATCCATTTTCATTCATCAATGTCTATTTTCATTCATTCTCCTATAAAAATCATTCATATGGGCCAACAAAGATCCATTTAGGGTTTAGGCCATCATAAGGTTGCAAAACATGTCAAGAGCTTGCATTTTTATAGTGTAGGTATGCATTTGTCATTAACAAGGTGTGCATATTCCTCCTTACTAAGTAAACATGTAATCCCACACACTCAACATGCATTTTCAACTTGAGGCTTGCATTTTCCTCAATACCATGTTTTCATGTAATTTCATAAGGTTATCATACAATTACTTTATTTTAAAATTGCATTACAAAAGGATATATATATATATATATATAAGACGTTAATACATTGTATATACACCCCACCTCAAAATTTTTAAAAACAACAATTCTTTTCTTAATCCTCATCGACATGAATTACTACATGAAAAAAAGGACTTGATGAGGAAGGGATAGAAGGATCAACATAGCTTTCCATCTCATATTGACAATTAAGAAATTTAAATATATTAATGTCGTGTTTAATTTCATAAATATATTGCATAATTTTGTCAAGTTTTAATTCAACCATGCTTTCATGAAAATCCACTCTCGGTCTTGAATTCTATTGGTATCATATGTATTTAAATGCTTGCAAAACTCATGTACAATTAGAATCACGTGACCATATAATATACATATTTTAGGTCTCAACTCTAGAGCGCTATAAGCACAACAAGTAGGAAAATCATGGAAAGAAGAAGAAAGTACACTCATTTGACTCTCTTGGACATCAAAAGAAATATTAAATGAATCCTGATTTTCATCTTTCATAAAATTATCCTGATTTTCTATGGGAATATTTTCTTTATTCTTATCTTCCCAATAATCTCGACCTACTACTTCCATCAACATTGTATTACCATCATGATTACAGGTCATTTTCAAAACCTACTTACCAATCAAACTGGATAATCAAATTGTATGAAAACGTGTTTTCCAAGTCCTGAATATATATAATTTTTTGTGTCAAAGTCGTATTCATTAATGAATCATCTCAAAATTTGAAGATGCACATATTTTCGTCACCTTATAATCAAGAGTACACTTAACATCATTACATTTTATTAATTAGTCCATGATAAAAAAATCCTTTTGAATAATTATGATTGATAAGTGATGGAATAAGTATCACACATGTTGCAATATTTCCCACATATCTAGGTTGGTAGATTATTTGACTCCAAGCCCAATGGAAATGACACAAGATCTATGGTTCTTAATGCTTCATAGGGAATAATTATCCCCAATTTGAGTTGACTAATGTTGCAACTAGAACCTTATTCAGCTTATATGCTTAATAATTTTATTATAACATCGAAAAATAAAAATAAAAATTGAGTAAATCCATTAAATAATAGTTAAACCAGGTTAAATACCTTTAAAACATGGTTTAATGTTAATGTAACAAAATCACAATCTTCATTCATAGTTAAAACATAATTGGATCGACGCTATAAAGAGGGATGATCAATGATCTAAATGATTTTGGATGATAAAGGGATCAGGGGTTAGTGGAGCATAAATCTTTAATACCACCAAACCACTCGATATACACGTGGTGCTTCCTTTTTGAAATCGAAACCTTTAAAATTTTTAGAAACCACCTTACAGAGATTCGATACCACCTTGGTATTAGGCCCTCCACCTTGTCAGTTAGTATTTGGGAGCAATTAACTTAACCTCCCAGTCGAATTAGGTGGTCATATTACTTTAGTCTATGTATGCATGATCAAATCACATATCAAATTTAAATTTTTCCTTGGGAGTATATGTCAGGGAGAATATATATAGTCAATTCCAACTGGGTTGTTTAACAAACCAATTATGTGACTAGATAAAAGGGCCACAACCACGAATTGGAAAATATAGTCTTGAATCCCACCTAGTATTTTTCAAGCCACATGCATGCAAACCATCTCCACTAGAATATGAACATGATCAAGTGTTTTTTATGTTGCTAACTAGAAACATAGTGTAAATTTCAAGATATATTGTTTGAATAAGGTTTCGAGGTCAATTTTCAAGGAAATCATGTTGAAAGTTGTATAAGAGAATAATATTATGTATTGTTTAGAGGGACATATTTCATAGTGTTATAGATCCACCTTACACAATGGAATCAAAAGGTAAAAAAATGATTTATTACATATCTAATTTCTCCAACATCAATGAAATCACATCTACATATACTATAACTAAAAACCATTTTTCAATCGCCCCTTGATACACATCATTAGAGTATAACTTTACATTGATCATGTGTGATATGGTGAATAGGTGCTCGAGTCTAATACAAGGATATCAATAATCATTTATACAAGATTGGAACCAAGAGTTGAAGAGGCCAAGACAAACATAGAAGAATGATGACGAGTGCAATTAATTTGAATACATAGGAATTGATACCCTCATAGGTGTGGAAGAAATAACCATAGGAGCCCTGGTGAACAAGAAAGGGGATCCAAACATATGATGTGAGTTGTGAATATGGAATCTCAATATGATGGATCTAGTAAATTTTGAATATATATTTTCAAATCCTAGGAACTACAATTGAGGTTGAACCATTGAAGTACATGTGAAAATCACAATTGTGTGAGAATGAGCTGGAGTTGAGTGTTTGATATCCTACTAGGTTTTAGAGTAGTGAGGAATCTCTCAGCTTAGTCTGAGGTAACTCGTCAATGAGGTAAATCATATAAAGGTACATGATGAAGTAAGACTAAGCCATAGAATCAAATATATTGTGTTGATAGGGGAAAGTTTACTAACACCTAGGAATATGAGGACCTCCCAAGGACCAACATACAAAGTATGGAAAATAGAGATATATCTTTGGAAACAAATGTTTTAGTTGAAACATGTGGTTGGGATCTACTTGAATGTAAACTCCCACTAAAGGGATGATAAAAATCACACATGTCTAGGAATATCATACAATCAATTGAACCATTGAACCATCAAAGGTACAAATCTCAATGATGTGATAATGAGCTATAGTTGATAACTTGAGAAACAACCAAGTCAAAGAGAAAATATTTTTCTTGATACATGTTCCAAGGAAACCCATCGATGAGGAAAATGGGATGAAGGTACACTATATTCTATACCAAACCCATATAATACAAGTTTTGAAGTCAATAGGGGAAGGCCCACTAGGGTCATGGGAGAAAGGGATCCCTTGAAAACCAACAAGAGGTAGAAAGTGTAGGATAACTAGTAGGTATTGACACTAAGGTTACATAGGAAGGAAAAGAGAGATGGAATAATGACTTCCCTTATTTAGATCATAAGGACAAAGATGACTTGGTAGTGATTTAAAGAATTCTAGAGGGAATGGTCAATTATATGGTAGAAGGTTGTTCAATGACAAATAAATAAAAGAGGGAACAATTAGAGGCCTTATATTGGCAACACTAGATGTTAAAAAAATCATCAAGACAAGGGTGAAGTGTACTAGGACTAAGGAGAAACTAAATAGAATCCATGGTATTCAAGGGTGGCTCATCATATATTCTTTAAATAAGGGAAACAAATGGATGTTTCCACAAATGAAACATGTGCCAAATAAACAGAAGAGCCTGTTACTATTTCCAAAGTTGTGTCACAGAGTTACAAAAGATACAATAAAGGAAAAAGGGTCCCACCAACCAATCTAGGCAATGTGTCAAGAGATACAATATCCAAAAGAAATGTGATTATATATTTTCTATGATTTATTCTCTTTAAAGTATTTTCTTATATGGGCTAGTTATGTTTTTTTAAGTTTTATGTCATTTTCTATGTATTATTGGTTGGTTAGAGGTCAATGACCTTGATTAATCTTATAATATGCCAAGTTTTGACCTCCTAACCCATATTGATAATGTGTTGATTGATTTTAACTATCAGTCTGTTGGTTGTGGAGCTTGATTATCTTCCTGATTCATAGGTTTGTTTCAGCCATGCTTGGACCCCATTCCCTAACGAGGGCATGTGGGGAGTATTTCCCTCCCACAACTATTTCTAGGGGGTGTATCCCCCCCCTGACAGGGGATTTAGGGGTAGTTCCCCGGAAGAGAAATTTTGGAAAAAATTGACATGTAAAATATTGTAATTTCATATTCAATCTAGACCGTTCATTATAAGGTCGCATATATGATGGTAGAAATTATTTTATTTTATTTTCCCCTAGAAGGAAACCCTAATTTATGAGGGAATTGTATTGTGGTTGTTTATTATCACAAATATTGTACTCTGAGAGAGGAGACTGTGAGAGAAAGAATAGGAAATTACAGTGGATGTGTTGTAGGTTGTATCCCTTCATTTTATTGGATAATAAAAAGGAAGGACCTGGAAATTTCTCTGGTGGATGTATCCCACACTGGGTGAACCACGTATATATGTGTATCCATTGTATTATGTATATTTTGTGTTTTATTTCCACATTTATTTTATTTTATTGCTCTACGATCCTGTTTTTCTAACAACTAGTATCAGAGCGAAAGGTAACTTGCAGGAAAAGAGGGTTTCTAGTTCGTGTGGGAGAAATGGTGGAAGATGGAAAGTTTAGGATCAAGAAATTTAACCAAAAAAACTTCCAGTTATGGAATATGTAGATGGAAGATTATTTACGTTGGAAGGATATATTCCGACCATTGGGTGGAATATCAAAGAAGTCAACGACCATGAAGGATGAAGAATGGGAGGTTCTTTACAGAAAGGCACAAGGAACGATACGATTGATCTTGGCAGCATAGGTGGCTTTCAATATTTCAAAAGAAAATAAAACAAAGGAGTTGATGGATGCATTGGCTAAACTATATGAAAAACCCTCGATGTCAAATAAGGTATTTGTAATGAAGAGATTATTTAATATGAATATGTTTGAAGGTGGGTCTGTTGCATATCATTTAAATTAATTTAATATAGTTACTAATCAGTTAAGTTCTATAAAATTTGACTTTGATGATGAGGTCAGGGCTCTTCTAATATTGTGTTCATTTACAGAAAGTTGGAATGGCTTGGTCATGGTTGTAAGTAACTCCGTCTCTATTTCAAACACTCTAAAATTTGATGATGTTGTTGGCGTTATCCTTAGTGAGGAAATGCGACGAAAAAACATAGGTGAGACATTAGGTAATGCATTAAACATGGAGAATAGGGGAAGATAAAAGGATAGAGGAAAGGGCTCAGGGAACCACAGGAATCATAAGAAGGGAAGATCCAAGTCCATACTAGGAAAGACATAGTGTTGGAATTGTGTGAAGAAAGGGCATATGAAGAAAGATTGCAAAGCTTCAAAGAAACAAAGAGATGGATAACAAGAGAAAAATCAGGAAGCAAATGTAACAGGTGATGTGTTATGAGATGATTTGTTTCTTTCTGTAGATAATATTTCTAAGTCTTGGGTAGTAGATTCATAGGCTTCATTTCATGCCACACCCCATAGGAAACACTTTCTATATTATGTTCAAGGTGTTTTTGGAGAGGTTCATTTAGGTGATGATGCACCATGCAAAATTGTTGGAATGGGTAAGGTACATATAAAGAAAAATAATGGAAACCAATGGTTATTGAAAGAGGTAATACATGTACCAGATCTAAGGAAAAATATAATTTCAATAGGGAAGTTGGAAAGTGAAGGTTGTATATGTATATTTATAGATAAGGCATGGATGGTCACCAAAGGATCATTGGTGATAGAAAAAGGAGAGAAGGTAGGTACATTGTATTTATGTACTGGTAATATTGACTCTTATATCTCTTTAGCTTCTATAGGAATGGATACAACACATTGGAATCATAGGCTCAGACACATGAGTGAGAAAGGGATGCAGATACTTCACAAAAGAATTTTTTTGTCATATCTTCAAAAGGATTTATGTGAGCATTGTGTTTATGGAAAACAGAAGAGAGTCAGATTTCTCAGAGTTGGAAAAGAAAAGAAGAGTGAAAGGTTAGAGCTTGTGCAGATAGATGTATGGGGACCAACTCAGGTATCATCTATTGGTGGCTCTCATTATTATGTTACTTTTATTGATGATGCAGCTAGAAAAACTTGGGTTTATTGCATTCGACAAAAATCTGTGTTTTTTGACAGTTTTAAGAAATGGAAAGCTTTGGTTAAGAATGAGACAAGAAAAAGGTTGAAGTGTCTCAGATCAGAAAATGGAGGTGACTATTGCAGCAAGGAGTTTGATGATTACTTTTCATACCATGGGATTCATAGAGAGAAGAGAGTTCTGGGAACACCACAAGAAAATGGTGTGCCAAAAAGGATGAACAGGACAATCATGGAGCATGCAAGGAGTATGAGATTTCATGCAGGGTTTCCCTTACCGTTTTGGGTAGATATTGTAGATACTTTTGTTTAATAGATAAAATGAGGACCTTCAAGTTCTTTGGATGGTGGCATTCCAGAGGAGGCATGGATAGGTAAAAAGGTAAACTATTCATTTTTGAAGACTTTCGGTTGTGAATCATTTGTCCATATTGATAAAGAAAATAAAACAAAGCTTGAGGCTAAATCTAGGAAGTGTACATTTATTGGATAGAGTGTTAATGATTTTGGTTGTATTTTATGGGATTATGAAAATAAAAAAATCATTAGGAGTAGATATTTCATATTCAATCGTAAGGTCAAGTACAAAGATCAGTTACAGGGAAAGAAATAGGAAAAATAAAAACTAGAATACACAGTGCTTGATGAGATCACTGAAAAATAAATTCCAAAGGTACCAAAAAATAAAAATGTACAACAATAGGAGAAATAGGTACCTCAAACTCCTTCAAGTGTTGTTAGAAAATCTACTCATTTAAGTAGACCCCTTGAATGATACTCTCCTTAATTGTATTATTTATTGTTGACTGATTATGGTGAACCAGAAAGTTATGAAGAGGAAATGCAGGTAGAAACTAAAAGGAAGTGGGAGCAAGGCATGAAAGAGGAAATGGAATCCTTGGTAAATAACCGGACTTGGTACTTGGTTTAATTTCCTGCAGGAAAAAGAGCATTGTAGAATAAATGGTTTTACAAGTTAAAGAAAGAAGATGGAGGGAAAAAAGGTACAAGGCTAGACTTGTTGTAAATGGGTTTGCACAAAAGAAAGGTATAGATTCTGATAAAATATTTTCTCCTGTTGTTAAAATGGCTTCAATTGGGACTATTTTAAGTCTTGTGGAAGCAGAATATTTGCATCTTGAAAAATTAGATGTAAAAACAACTTGTCTCCATGAGGATTTGGAGGAAGAGATTTATATGCAACAACCACAGAGGTATGAGGTCAAAGGAAAGGATAATTTAGTATGCAGGATGAAGAAGAGATTGTATGTCCTAAAGAAAGCTCCAAGGAAGTGGTTTTTGAAGTTTGACAGGCTTATGATAGAAGAAGGTTATAGTATATGTCATTTTGATCACTGTGTTTATTTTAAAAGGATAGAAAATGGAAGTTGTATTATCATGCTATTGTATGTAGTTAACATGCTTGTTGCATGGTCTAATATGCATGATATAAATGTGCTCAAGAAGAAATTAGCTAATTCATTTGCGATGAAGGATTTGGGTGCTACAAATAAAGTCCTTGGTATGAGAATAAAAAGATACAAGAAAAATTACAAATTGACATTGTCTCGGGGTGAGTAGATAGAGAAGGTCTTGGAGAGGTTTAGAATGCATAATGAAAAACCAGTTAGGACACCTTTGGTTAACCATTTAAAATTAACCAAAGAAATGTGTCCCAATACACAAGAGGAGATAGAATACATGTATAGGGTCCTCTATTCATCAACAGTTGGCAGCTTGATGTATGCAATGGTTTGCAGAAGACAAAATATTGCACATGTAATGGGAGTTGTGAGCAGGTATATGAACAATCCAAGTAAAGAACATTGGGAGGAAGTAAAGTGGATTCTCAGGTATTTGAGAGGTACTACTACTCATGCATTATGTTTTGGAGGTTCAGACATTGTTCTACAAGGATATGTTGATTCAAATATGGCATGTGATAAAGAGAGCATGAGGAGCACCACAGGGTATGTTTTTTATGTAGGTGGAACAAAAGTGAGTTGGGCTTGGAAACTACAAAAGGTTGTTTCACTTTCAACAACAGAAGCATAGTATGTTTTTTCTACAAATGATAGTAAAGAAATGATTTGGTTATAGAGGTTTATGGAGGAATTGGGAAAGAAGCAAGAGAATAACAGGTTGCACTGTGATAGTGAGAGTGTCATTCATATTGAAAATAAATCATCCTTCCATTAAAATACTAAGCATATACAACTCAGGTACCATTTCATATGATCCATCTTGGCATATGAACATTTGAAGTTGGAAAAGATACATACTAGCCAAAATCCTGCATACATGTTAAAAAAGGGAGTAACCAGGGAGAAACTGAGTTCCTACTCAGTTTCAATTGGCCTTCAATCATGAAGGTGAATATGAGAAATTTTCCAGGTCCAAGGTGGAGTATAGTCCAGCAAGTACAACATCAATGTTATTTTTGTGATCAGTCTCCAAGTGGGATATTGTTGGTTATGGAGCCTAATTATCTTCTTGATTCAGAGGCTTGTTTCAGTCATGCTTAGACCCCATTCCCTAACAGGGGGTGTGGGTTTGATTTCCACCCCAAAAATGTCTCCAGGAGCATCCAAGGGGGTGTATCCCCCTCTAGCGGGAAATTCGGGGGCAACACCCCCAAAGTGAAATCTTGGAAAAAATTGCCTTGTAAAATATTGTAATTTCATAGTCAATTTGGACCATTCATTATAAGGTCACAGATATAACGGTAGAATTTATTTTAAGGTTTTTTTCATAGAAGGAAACCCTCTTTTATGAGGGAATTGTATTGCGGCTATGTATTATTGCGAATATTGTATTCTTAGAGAGGATATTGTGAGAGAAAGAAGAGGAAGTTACAACGGGTGTGTTGTAGGTTAAATCCCTTCATTTTGATGGATAATAAAAATGAAGGAACTAGAAATTTTTCTAGTGGACATAGCCCACACTATTTGAACCACGTATTTCTGTGTTTATATTATATTGTGTATCCTATGTGTTTTATTTCCGCATTTGTTTTATTTTATTGCTCTGCGATCCTGTTTTTCTAACACAATCAATATTTATAATCTATCACAAATTTTTAACCCTCCACCCACTAACCTTGGTAAATTTTTAACCCTCCACATAATCCACCATAGGAACCATGTGCATGCTCCAAAACCACTATCCATGCCCTAAATGGAATCTTTGAGTTGCATGTGTCATATGGTAACCATTACAAGATTTAACACAAAATATTTTTTGGGGAATTTGGATGTGGTTTAGGGTAATGGGTTAGGAGTTAGGGATTGAGAGGTTAGGTGGTTTAGGGGTTGGGGGGTTTTAGGTTTTAATTGCAGTGTTTTAGGTTACTAACGTTTCCTCTATAAGTGACAAAAATCTAGAGGTATTTAAAAATAGATGCATCTAGATGATATACTTGAGTGTGACTCTAAATCCTTTAAATTAATCATGTTCAAGGTCAAATGGTACGGTGCATGAATGAACGTGATCCTAAAATAATTTTTATTGAGAATGCCAATGGATTTACCATGGTTAATACAAGGATAGTTAAGTCGGGTACAAAGCCTTATGTTCTTCCAAGCTAATGTGAGCATGTATTTTACTAAGAGGTTCCAGGTAAAGTGGGTTGGTCATATGTTGTTAGATATGATCCAAGAGGAAGGCTTGTAAAGTATAATGTAGTGGAAGAATATGATATTGAAGAAGAAGATGATGTAGAGGATCATGTATATGTGTTAGATTAAGAAGTCAAAGAATTCAATTTAGATGTATATTATTATGTTCTCGATGATCATATCGATGATGAAACTACAGAAAATGACATAGATGATGTTGCTGCTATGGCCAATCCTTTCAATGTTGATTCTGAACTAGATGATAGAGATGTTGATTTGGAAGAAGAAATATATCAATGATATTGAATTGTTGAAATGTAGGTCAAAGTATGTGATTATATATTTTCTATGATTTATTCTATTTAAAGTGTTTTCTTATACGGTATAATTGTGTGTTGTTAAGTTTTATGCCATTTTCTATGTATCATTGTTTCGTAAGAAGTCATTGACCTTGATTTATCTCATAACCCACCAACCTATAACTTCCTAAACCATATTAATAATGTGTTGATTGATTTTAATTATTAGTCAATATTGATAATCTACCACAACAGTCTAACCCTCCACTCACTAACCTTGGTAAATTTCTAACCCTACACCTGCATCCACCATAGGAACCATGTGCATGCTCCAAAACCACTACCCAATTCATAAATGGAATCTTTTAGTTCATGTGTCATATGGTAACCAATACAAGTTTTATCACAAAATATTTTTGAGGGGATTTGGACATGGGTTAAAGTCAGGAGCTAGTAATTAGGCATTGAGGGGTTAGGGGGTTTAGGGGTTGGGCTATTTAGGAGTTAGGGATTTATGGGGGTTTAGGGTTTAAGTGGGTTATATATAACTATATAAGACATATCATATACAAATACAAATATAAATTATATTATAAACAATTAACAATTAACAATTAACAATTAACAAATAAAACATTAAACCTAAAAAACAAGGGCCAAACCCCCAACCAAATAAACCCACTCCTATGTAGTGAGACAATAATTGGCTCATTACACTTTAATACTATATGTTTTGTAACACACCCAGGACAGGGCATACAAATTTTCACTTTTCTTAAAGGATAGATTCTCCATCCATGGTTTCTAATTTGGGAAGTCAGGGAACCAGTCCGACCTCTTGGTCAAGGATATTCGATTCTAAATCCAACGACTCTCTGAGACCTTGATGGTATCACTCTATAATTAAACATAGACCCTTTTGACTTTCGGGTGCACGTCTAATGGTACCTGCGACCTTACCTTCATGCTTGGGAAATCTCTAAGTTTGGGTGCTAGCCCCTTTTCTGATAAGCCCCTCCTTGAGGTGACCTTGGGCGATAACCTCATGCAAACACACAATTGCGGGTGTGGCCAAAGGAAGTTTGAAACCAAACTACCTTTCGGCTTGCAATTCTCCTCGAGCCTCCACGTGTCCTTTCTTCAAAACCATGGTTTGGATTGTGGCCCACCCTCAAATTTTTAAAGTTCGTACATCTCTGATCCCCGCAATGCTATGGGACCGTTGATCTCATGATATTGACAGTACCTCTAAAGTAATGGCTTAGATCTATCCCTTTCAAAGCTACAGATTCAGATCTGACCTCTTTCAAATCAACGACTGTGATTTGTTTCAGAATTCTGGACTTCGGAATTCTTAAGTCTCAAACTTTCCTTTCTTTCGTACGTCAATCTTTCAGAGTCGACGATTTGTGAACACCTTCCCTTCTCAATCAACGGCTCTACCTCTACTTCGGGGGTTTTACCTTTCAACTAGATCAACGGTCATGCGGCCCTTTTATCGATCAACGGTCGAGATTTCCTTCGAGTCTTCGGACTTATGAGATCTCAAATCTCAAACTTCAGTTCCCCTCGAAGTAAGCGGATTCCTACCGCGTGTCCACTTGAATCAGACGGTTGAGGCTTGCTTTGGGTCTTTACTCGAAATATATAGATTCATGCCACCTATCCTTTTGATCTGATGGCTATGAATTACTTCGGGACTTTACCTGGAATCCTCCAATCTACGCCACATCTCTTCTGGATCAGACGGTCCAGATTCACCTCGGACTATCCGACACTTGAGATTTACTTCAGATGATCTGACAACTGAGATATACCTGAGATGATCGGACGGTAGAGATTTACTTCAGCTCTCCGGACTTCGGGAGTCTCAAATCTCAATTGAAACTCTCAAACATATTTCTCCAGAGTCCACGATCAATGATCTATATATGCTCTCCATAAACACAAATATCCAGAGTGAATCCCTCCAGAGTGTCGAATATTCTGACACCTATCCTCCCCAAATCAACGACCCTGGTCCTCTTTGGGACTTCGACACTTTTCAACCAATACCATATCAACAGTCCTTTGACCTCCTCCTCGATCAAAGATTGAGATATCATTTAGGACTTTGGCGCTTTCACCCTCTTCTTTCCTCCAGAGTTCATTGTACCTAGAGTTCTAGATCTGTTGCCACGCGTCCACTTTCAAATCAACGGTTGTCGTCTACTTCAGGACTTCGACGATTTCAAATATCAGTTTCTCCATGCTCTACTTCTCCCAGAGCATTTTATCTAGAGCCCACGATCTGATGACATGTGTCCTCTCACATATCAATGGCTCCCAACTACTTCAACTATTTAGGGTTCGATGATTTCCAACTTGACTCCTTTGTTTTTTCCTGGAGTACTTTCACCCATAGTTCAGGATATTTTTCCACGTAACCTCTAGATTTGACGGTCCAGATTCTCTTTAGTTCTTTGGCTCTTCGGGATTTGGGAGTTTCAGGATCCTATGCACTTGTATCTCCTAGAATGATTTCACTTTAACTTCATGGATTTCTGCCACGTGTCCCTCTGAAATGGACGATTGTGATATTCTTCGACTTTTGGGACTTCGAAAGTTTTTCACACTCCTCACTTGGAAACCTCTGAAGTAGTTTTCCTCGAAGACTCTTATCTATCGAAACGTATCTCCTGTCGACTAATGAACATGATCTACTTCGGGTCTTTAACTAGAGTCCACAGACTTATGCCACTCTCGCTCCTCCTCCTGAGCTTCTTGATCTCTTTTAACTTAGAATATTTTCTAAGTGTTCAAAGGCCTCAACCTTTTCTCCGCCTACGGGTCTGTCTCTTGGACTTTGTTTGCACGCCTGAAAGTGATATTTTGTTAAGAACCAAATACCTAAATACAAAATATCACAATAGATCCAAAGATATCTGAATACAATCACCATGCAAGATATATGAAACCATATATAAAACCACAACTTTATTATAGAAACCCTTGAGGTATGGAAACACCATACAATGGATCCTATTATGGAAGGGATCCTCTCCTGTTCACTTACCTCTTCGAGGGGGCATCCTCCTATTGAGATACCGCTCCAAATACAATACTTCTCTTCATGTCTCATTACATTGCTTGAACCCCTTTATATAGTGCTACCATCACCTAAGAACATTCTAGAGGAGGAATCTTGTAGAAGTAGAACCTTCTAAGAAGTCCTCTTACATTTATTATATCTAATTACCCATTTATTATATATAACTACCATAGTGGGCCTTATTTAATAATATAGTGGAACTAGTCCACCTTACATTGAATGACCTCCACTGTTATCACTATGGGCCCTCTGGGCCCCTCCACTACCTCTCTAGATACCTTACATTCTATCCCCCTTATGAAAGCGTTGTCCTCAATGCTTGATGTACAACCATATACCAGGGTCCCATGGATAATTGTGGATCATAATGCTGAAGAAGACTGGAGAACCAAGTTCCCATGTAGAAAGGAAAACCACCATGTTGAATTAGTCCAACCACCATTGTAAGCCAGGGTCCCATGTCCAAGTGCTCATGTGAATCCAATAACCAGCTCAAAATGATGCTCCAAAGACTGACACATGTCATGTGGATCCAAATAAGAATATCCATCCACATAGTGGAAAAGGGTCGTAGCAGAATCTGGAAGGAATAATACCACTGTATAATATGCAGGATGGACACTGGTAATAATCATTAGCTCTCAATTTGTCACATTGATTCTCTCTACAGAAGGTGGATTAGAGTCATCAAATAAAATATGAAAGTAGTTGTCATCCCAGAAATGACAACTATCCATATACCAATCATCACAATCAGCCTCAAAATGATACCAAGCATATATTTCTTGATTGTATTCATCCCTGATGTCTTCCATAAGAAATATCTCATGCATGTTATCCAATGAACTATGAAAACTATCCTTGAGGCCATCTGCAAGGTCATGCAATCTGTCATGCAACGTGCCACACAATATGTCATACAATTGAGATTTGAATGCTTAAAACATTTCTTTGAGATTTTGAGAAGAAATAGCCATCTAAGCACCCTATGAACTCTTCGATCCCTCAACCGTCATGAAAAAAATAAAAAATAGGCCCAATAAGTTACGACAAAAAATCGCAGCATTTTCTGGAAAAACCCTAAAAAACTGTTAAAGTTAAAATGCTCATAACTTCACTTCCCGGACTCCGTTTCGACTGATTGTTTTTTTAAAATTGGGTGAAATTGTGAGAGGAAATCAGATATTTAATTTATTTGGACAAATTAGGCCTCTAGATGCTACAAAAAGTATAAAAAATAAAAATAAAAAAAAAAATTGCGCCGCCGTCTACGGAAAAAACCCTGAAAATTGCAGATTTTAAAACTTCAATATCTTGACTTCCCGAACTCTGTTTCGGACGATTTGTTTTTTCAACTTGGGTGATTTTCTGAGAGGAACTCAGATATACAACCTGATTTTTCAAATTTTGCACAAAAATATACTGAAAATTTCTGGAATTTCGCGACCGTCTTTTTTCTTCTCCGAAAACAAAATCTGCAAAAATAAAAAATATTTGTCCACAACTCCGACCAAGGAAAGTGCTCTGATACCAATTGTTAAGAACCAAATACTTGAATAAAAAATATTACAATAGATCCAAATATATTTGAATACAATCACCATGCAAGATATATGAAACCATATAGAAAACAACAACTTTATTATAGAAATCCTTGAGTTAGGGCAACACCATACAATGGATCGTATTATGGAAGGGATCCTCTCCTGTTCACTTGCCTCTTCAAGGGGGTATCATCCTATTGAGCTACCACTCCAAATACAATACTTCTCTTCATGTCTCATTACATTGCTTGAACCCCTTTATATAGTGCTACCATCACCTAAGAACATTCTAAAGGAGGAATCTTCTAGAAGTAAAACCTTCTAAGAAGTCCTCTTACATTTATTATATCTAATTACCCATTTATTATATCTAACTACCATAGTGGGCCTTATTTAATAATATAGTGGACCTAGTCCACCTTACATTGAATGACCTCCACCATTATCACTATGGGCCCTCTGGGCCCCTCCACTACCTCTCTAGCTACCTTACATATTTCTTTTGAGCTTGATCCCCTTTAAGATTTTTCCTTCCTGCGCATTCCTTGCATTTTATGGATATCATCAAACTCATATCGAAGGTCAACGACGATCGACGGTTCACAGAAATTGCATGTCTCCAACATGTGTTCTCTTTATCAAAGAGTTTGACCTCCACAATTTGGAAAGTGATCGCTCAACTTGGTCTTAACTGGAGTCGTTGATCTTCCAGCCCGACGAGATCAACAACATTGGTAAATTGTCGGCCATGAACTAGCACTTCTGCTACTTTCACATTCGCACTCCACAATGATTCCCCACCCTCGATCTCCATTCATAGATCGACGGTTCACAGTGATTGCGGGGTCCCACCTCCACAATATGAGAAGTGCTCGCTCGACTCTAGTCTATTCCTAGTCATTGATCTTCCATTCTCGACGAGATCAACGACGTAGGTTGATCACGGCCATGAACTAACATGTCCGCTATCAGGTTCTTAATTCATGGGTAGGCTTAATATATTTTCTCTCTATCTCTTGAGCTTAACCCTTGGAAGAATCCTAAACTCTAGAACTTAGGTGGTTACCAGTCTCTACCTGCCTTGTAGAATGCCTATGCATACATGCACTATCTCTCCTAAACTTTAACAGACTCCCTCCTCCAAGGGATGCATAATGACTAGGAGTGTCATCATGCGTACATGAAACTGTGCCCAAGGTTGACAAACTCATAGTTCATGGATCCAACTTAAGCCACCATATGGCGCATGCATTTACGAATAAAAAACATGTCCAATCCATACTTTCTTAAACACACAATTTAAAAAAGAATAAAGAGATATAGTATAACCATGAATCCAACATACACATCCCTTGGTCATTCACAGTATATCCCATTTCATTACATAATTACAGCGTAATTTCGCAAGGTATGAGAATAGTTATCTATTACAAGTTGCATCTAACCAACTGACTGTGGGTGTGCACATTTACACCCAACCATAGGCTTAGAGGAATTCATTCTTATCACTCTAGCCACCCTCATGCCAAGTCATGATATCACTAGGGAATTTATGCCATCTCTCAAAGAAACTCTCTTTGTCACAGAGACCCTGCGAGGTTTATCATATGCCTCCTCAGCATCAAGTTCATGTTCAAGTCCTTCAGGCCATGTTCTCGACACTTCATTTGGGTTTGTACATATCCCTTATGAGCTTGTTCTCTCCTCCCATGTCTCCTCTCTTGCTATCTCTGTATGTATCTTACCTTCCCTCCTCTTGAAGGTTTTTGATCTGTCTTATTCCTTCTATTAGAAGGAAGCTCGGGTATGTAGGTCTCTGTGGTACTTCGAGCTCACATCTTGAAGCTAGACCATGTTTCCATTCATGGGGGTGGTTTATGATTCAACCACCAGTCCTTTCTTTATTAACTGATTTATTTCCTCTAGAGATATCATGGCTCGTACTTCAAGGCTTTACCCCCCAACAGTCAGTTATGGGCAGTTTAACAATAATACATTTACATTGTCCACATTCCTTAGCATGGTAATCCTATTTTATGATTAATTACAAGATGGGGGAAACAGGGGTGTTACAATTCCCCACCCCCCCCCTTAAAGGAACACCATCCTCGATGTTCTTTCTTAAAAAACACATGCCATGCCTTTCTCATTTAGTTGTTTCAGAAATATTGATCTTTCTTTATCGATCAGGTCCTTTTTTAGACCCTTAATCTTGGTCACATGATTTCAATAATTATTGGACAACAAGAACTTTAATAATAGTCTTATGCGAAGACACTGCATAAACTTTTCTAGGAAAATTTCATAATCTTAGCACAATAATTATTTTTGTAGTTCGTGGATTTGTATCCACATGTTTGTTTTTTTATCCAGGCTCATTGTTTTTCCTTGACATACCCATTGGGTGCATGATCGAAATCAATAGTTTACAAGAGCTATTTAGGTCTCATCTTCCTTACAGTCATTCAACCTCCAGGCCTAGGCTCAGGCATCCCCTTCTCTGCTACACAGTCCCTCGAGTGATCCATCTTTCCTTGCCAAGGTTTTCTCACACAGGAAGAACTACCCATCGTGTGCATGATCCCAATCAATAGTTTACAATAACTATTAAGGTCTCCTCTTCCTTGCGATCACTCACCCTCCAAGCCCAGGCTCATGCATCCCCTTCTCTGCTATACAATCCCTCGGGTGATCCATCTTGCCTTGCCAAGGTTTTCTCGCACAAAAATAATTCCAGAGACTCTATCAAGTCTTACAGTCGACGTGTCCCTCAGAATTTCTTTGTCAAGGCTTCCCTCTATCTTGTGTTACCTCAACACAACATAATCTATGTGATCATGGCTTACGAAGGGGTTCTCATGGCTCAACAGTAGCCATTTTTCATGCTTTTATAGCTTGAAATATGTCCGGCCTAGCTAAAGTTAGGGATGAAGGTTACTCTCCTTCTCCTAGCACCGTAATATATAGGGGCAAAGGTTACTCTCCTTCTCTCAGTATCGTAATAGATAGGGATGAAGGTTACTCTCCTTCTCTCGATAATTCATTCTTTAAATAGCCAAACAAACTATTAGTCTCTATTTCATGCGATCAGATTAAACTCTTTTTCACAGTTCTTCTTCGAACCCGAGAGTTCAGTCTCTTGTCTCTGCACTCTTCGCATATATTTTCCTTTCACCTGTATATTAGGTATACAATAATTGATGAGACATCATCATAAATTTTAAATTCATAATTTCCTTGTAAATCTGTCACCTACAGATTTCCAATTCCACAGTTTATTTTCATATTTGTTCCGCATACGAACCAGATTCATAATTATGGGACTTTCCTTCCCACAAGAGTTTATCTTAGCAGGAAGTTGGTCTTCATTATGGTTTTCCAGCACTGCCATATCCAAGACCCCTTTCCTCCCTGCAATTCATTCTTTACATAGCCAAACAAATTGTTAGTCTCTCATGCATCCATGTGTATATATGTATATTCAAAGCCATGCATACTAACAATTCGTCACATCTATATAAACATAAAAAGGGAATCCCATTCCTTGCCTATGCCTCATTTCAACATTCTAACCCTTTCAAAACGTAATTCAAAATTTCAAAGGATTTTAACAAATGTGCCAATTATGCATGGCCACATTCATACCCAATGCACTCTTGCATTGTTTTCAAGTTTGTCATGCTTTATGCCCAGTTCCTGGACATGGTGTATTGGAATTTAACCAACCTTTTCCTCATATGGCTTATTAATTTTCTTTCATTCTTACAGTAGGACCATACTGCCTACTATAGGATGATCACGATCCCAAATTAGTACACATGATACTCAAAAGTTTCACATGCATGCCTTTAAGCATTCTTCCTTTATTAATAACCAGGGTGCCAATAATCATGGCCACCCAAATTTGGTTTTCTCTAACACCTATACAATGTAAGTAGAAATGTTGGAAGTTCTTGCTTTCTCAATGGGAAATACATTGTCTATCCTTTATGCAAACATGCATTTCCTAGAAGCAATTCCATGCAACATGCTATCTATGAGCACTTATGTTTCCAATCATTCCTTGATTGGTCCATGTATTCATGACATATCAGTTCATGAATTCTTTCAAGGGTCACAAACAATGTTTACTACCAGAGGTTCATACCTCCATCATACCTTACTTGGGTACCCAATGCATACAATTGTCTTTCAAAAGTTCATGCATAACACTAAGACAATAAAATATTTCAGAAGGGATTCTTACCAAATCCCTTCATACCTTGTGCCACATAGGCACAAATATCTTTATACCGGTTCTTAGCTGCTAGCACCCTCTTTCCAATTTTTACCTCATTAGTGGTGCTTTATGGGGACTTTTACAGCCCTGTCAACAATATTTCAACCACAACCTTCTCCTGGTCATCCTCTGCCTGAGGTTGCCCATCTTTGGCAACTGTCTTCCTCAATAGCTCCAATTTCTTTCTATAGATAGCATGCATCATCATAGTCACAATTACATTAGTTTTAATATTAAACCAAATGCATGTATCATAACATTCGAATTCATAAAACATCTTCAAAATGTCCTAGCATATCTTTATGCACTTCATCACATTATCCTCAAATGTTTCCACAAGTGAAACACAAACAAAATTTGATTGTATCTTCATCAATACAATCGTTATCACTATGGTGTCAAAACCTTTTTACTTTCATTAGCGTACCAAATTTCTCATCCAAGAGAAAACATAATACTCAACAAGGAAAGAATTGAGGACTCTCCCCTTATTCCAACTCTTTCTACACCGCCTAGGACTTTTCACCCCAATCAAGTTATATCTAAGGCCTCACTGTCTTTTCTTAATCCTGGATTTAACCAAGCCTTTTCAGTTAAATGTACTCATGTATTCATTTAATCATACTTAAGGGGTTTACTTTCCTTTTACCAACTATAATGGTTTCCACAACTGCTCTTTTAATCCTACGACTCTGTTAAACAATTTAGGGTTCTTAGGGTGAGGAAAGTGTTCCTCCTTTTCTCCCCCTTTACTTATGAAACCTACTTCTTATTGTAATTTTTTTGCTCTTTTCCTCAGCAACCCTGGGTTAGGATCATCCTAACTCTTAGGATACATCAGCATGCTTTAATAGAAAAATACTTTTCCCATAATGAATCATGAACCTAAGCATCCTGCATGTTACCATTCGATTATCAGAATGGTAAAGATTCATTACTAGTCTTCTATTCATTACATGATGTTTTTTCAAAATGTAATCCAGGATTCTTGTATATATATATATATATATATTCATATAAGCTTGTGGCTCAGTGCTTAATTCTTAGCAGTCATTAAGGTTGTGACTTTTTTTTCCTGACAGAGTATTCACACAATTCCTCCACAGAGAACTCCTTCATCATGCAAATTTCTTATTGCATATCAATCACTATTTGTGATGGCCTCAGTTGTGAGTTAGCTTCAACAGTTTACCAGATATCCCATAAGGAATATAAACATGCATCTTTGCCACGTACCCAAATTATGTATCCATACATATTATGGTTTGTTAACTTACATCATACTTGTGCATCACTTGCACATTTAATATCATTCATACCTAACTGGTATTACTATCAGGATTCATATTAGGAAGCTCCAGAAACACAGATAAGTATTCATCATGCTATCTTATTGCTTTCACTTTTTCCATGTGATTCACACACATGGACATATCAGGCTTCTATATCCTTTTCCCAATGATCTTCCAATCATCCTTATGATCATGTATACACATTCATGTATAAGTAGGTGCATCTCTTGCACCCTTTTACCTCATGCATTCACTTGATAGTTTAATTTCATCATTAGTGTCCTTTAGTTTGATATTTCAGTCACTTACAGGACTAATCTTATAGTCATATCTCGTATTGATGTTGATTTTTCTCAAGTAAATAACCAACCAGGGTCACTTTCCTCTTTATGCAACAACATCTAGCAAGAAAACCTTCTTTCCTGAGCGTCCACAGGGTTTTAACCATCTCACTTTTCTCTGGTCATGGGGAGTTATATACTACGATTTTAATATAGAGAAGTAACTATAACTTCCAGGGATCCTACCTGATCCTATCAGATTCCTTTGATCCCACAAAGGTATTAACCATTATATAATATACCATCATCAATGCATGAAGTTCCAACTACCCATGATTAGAAGCAGTGTTACGAACACCAAGTGATCTATCCTTCGGGCTTTAGCTGCTCTTGACAAAACCCTGCCATGTTTAGCTATCCACATTCAAGTCTTATTATAAATTTTAATTAGCATATCCCTACTCCGGTAAGAGTAGTTATCACTTTGACAAAGGGCTAAAGAAATTCTTCTGCTAAAATTAAACAAGATTTCCCAAAATCACAGGTTCAATATGAAGTCCTTCTCCTCAAGGAGTAAATGCAGATAAAAATACCTTCTTATGTGACTCGTATATGAGCCCAAGCAGGCCAATTGTTGTAACCATGCTCTGATACTAATTCGTAACACATCCATGACGAAGCATAATTTTTTTTTCTTTTCTTAAAGGACAGATTCTCCATCCATGGTTTCTAATTTGGGAAGTCGGGGAACCTGTCCAACCTCCCGATCAAGGATATTTGATTCTAAAGCCAACAACTCTCTAATTCTCTGATGGTCTCACTCTGTAGTTAAACAGAGACCCTTTCGACTTCCGAGTGCAAGTCTAATGGTACCCACGACCTTCCCTTCGCACTTGAGAAATCTCTGAGTTTGGGCGTTATCCCCTTTTCTAATAAGCCCCTCCTTGAGGTGAACTTGGGCGATAAGATCACACAAACAAACAATTGCGGTCATGGACAAAGGCGGTTTGAAACCAAACTACCTTTCAACCTGCAATTCTCCTCGAGCCTCCACATGTCCTTTCTTCAAAACCATGGTTTCGATTATGGACCACCCTCAAATTTTTAAAGTTAGTGCATCTCTGATCCCCACAATGATATGGGAGTGTTGGTCTCACAATATTGATGGTACCTCTCAACTAACGGCTCAGATATATCCCTTTCAAAGCTGCATATTTAGATCTGGCCTCTTTCAAATCAACGACTGCTATTTGTTTCAGAATTCCAGACTTCAAAATTCTTAAGTCTCAAACTTTCCTTTCTTTCGTACATTAATCTTCCAGAGTCAACAATTTGTGGACACCTGTCCTTCTCAATCAACAAATCTACCTCTGCTTTGGGGGTTTTACCTTTCAACTAGATCAACGGTCCTGCATCCCTTTTCTCAATCAACGGTCGAGATTTCCTTTGGGTCTCCAGATTTTTGATATCTCAAATCTCAAACTTCACTTCCCTTCGAAGTAAGCGGATTCTTGTTGTGTGTCCACTTGAATCAAATGGTTGAGGCTTGCTTTGGGTCTTTACCCAAAATCTATAGATTTATGCCATCTATCCTCTTGATCCGATGGCTATGAATTGCTTCGGGACTTTACCCGGAATCCTCCGATCTACACCACGTCTCTTCTGGATCAGACAATCCAGATTCACCTCGGACGATCCAACGCTTGAGATTTACTTCGAACAATCTGACGATTAAGATCTACTTCGGATTATCAGATAGTTAAGATTTACTTTGGCTCTGTGGACTTCGGGAATCTCAAATCTCAACTAAAACTCTCAAACATATTTCTCCAGAGTCCACGATCTGTCGCCACGCATATACTCCTATCAACGGTCTATATCCGCTCTCCACAAACACAAATATCTGGAGTGTTGGATCTTCTGACACCTGTCCTCCCCAAATCAATGGCCCTGGTCCTCTTTGGGACTTTGTCATGTTTCAACCAAGACCAGATCAATGGTCCTTCGACCTCCTCCTCGATCAATGATCGAGATCTCTTTCGAGACTTTGGTTCTTTCACCCTCTTCTTTCCTCCAGAGTGCGTCGCACCCAAAATTCTAGATCTGGTGCCAAACGTCCACTTTCAAATCAATGACTGTCATCTGCTTCAGGACTTCGAAGATTTCAAATATTAGCTTCTCCATGCTCTGCTTCTCCCTGAGTTTTTTATCTGTAGTCCACAATCTGATGACATGTGTCCTCTCATAGATCAACGACTCCCAGCTACTTTGGCTATTTAGGGTTCGGTGATTTCCTACTTTACTCCTTTGTTTTCTCCCGAAGTACTTTCACCTAGATTTCATAATCTTTCGCCACGTACCCTCTGGATCTGACAGTCCAGATTCTCTTCATTTCTTCGACTCTTCGGGCTTCAAGAGTTTTAGACTCATATGTACTTGTTTCTCCCGGAGTGCTTTCACCCGAACTTCATGGATTTTTTCCATGTGTCCCTCTGTAATGGACAATTGAGATCTTCTTCGGCCTTCTGGACTTCGGGATTTTTTCACACTCCTCACTTGGAAAACTCCAAAGTAGTTTTCCCGGAAGACTTCGATCTATCGACACGTATCTCCTATCGAGTGACGAACAAGATCTACTTCGGGTCTTTACCTAGAGTCCACAGAATTACGCCATTGTTGGTCCTCCTCCTGAGCTTCTTGATCTCTTCCGACTTAGAATATTTTCTAAGTGTTCAAAGGCCTCGACCTTTGCTCCTCCTACAGGTCTGTCTCTTGGACTTTGTCTACACCCTTGAAAGTGATATTTCTTCTGAGCTTGATCCCCTTGAAGATTTCATCTTCCTGCGTGTTCATTGTTTTTCATAGATCTCATCAAACTTAGATCGAAGGTCAACGATGATCGATGGTTCACATAAATTGCGGGGATCCAAAATGTGTTCTCTTTATCAAAAAGTTCAACCTTCACAATTTGGAAAGTTCTCACTCAACTTGGTCTTAACCGGAGTCATTGATCTTTTAGCCCGACGATATCAACAGCGTTGGTAAATTGTAGGCTGAGAACTAGCATGTCCACTACTTTCACCTTCATGCTCCGTAATGATTCCCCACCCTCGATCTCCTTTCACAGATCGATGGTTCACAGTGATTGCGGGGTCCCACCTCCCAAATATGAGAAGTGATCGCTTGAATCTAGACTAATCCTAGTCATTGATCTTCCATTATCGATGAGATTAATGACATAGGTTGATCGTGGCCATGAAAAAACATGTCTTCTATCAGGTTCTTAAGTCATGGGTAGTTATGGTAACTTGACTATCGTCTACCTCCCAGATCTGGTGGTCAGGATGGTTCTCAGGTAGCATTAGGTCTAAGGTTCAAAGTTAACCTCGGGACTTTGGAAATTCAGGGATTTTACCTCCCATGTGACGAATTCGCTCAGTTCGACGAACTCCTGAAGTCCAAATGACTCTAGGGTTAACTCCCACTCTCTTTCTCGTATCCAATGGTCACATCAGACAATGGATTTTTCCCAACAAATTTTGTCTGTTCATCTTCCAAATAAAGATACCTTCCCTTATTTGGATACTTCAACCTCACTATTATTTATGAGCTTTGTTAGCTCTGAAAGGCTTAAGATATTTACGCTCTATCTCTTGAAATTACGCTTGGAAGAATCCTTCCGTGCATCCCTTACACTCATTCCTCAACTCTAGAACTTAGGTGGTTCCCGGTCTCTACCTACCTTGCAGAGAGACTATGCATATGTGCACTATCTCTCCTGATATTTAACAGAATCCTTCCTCCAAGGGACTCAGAACGACTAGGAGTGTCAACATGCGTACATGAAACTATGCCCAAGTTCGATGAACTCACAGTTCGTGGATCCAGCTTAAGCTACCAGAGGGTGCATTCATTTACGAATACAAAACATGTCCAATCCATACTTGCTTAAATACACAATTTAAACAAGAATAAAGAGATATTGTATAACCATTGGGCCAACAAACACATCCCTGGTTCATTCACAGTATATCCCATTTCATTACATAATTACAGCTTAATTTCATAGGGTATCATAATACTTATCTATTACAAGTTGCATCCAACCAACTGACTCTGGGTGTGTGTCTTTCCACCCAACCATAGGCTTAGAGACATTCATTCTTAGCACTCTAGCCACCCCCGTGCCAAGCCATGATATCACTAGGGAATTTACGCCATCTCTCCGATAAAATCTCTCTATCACAGTGACCCTGGGAGGTTTATCAGATGCTTCCTCGAAATCAAGCTCACATTCGGGTCCTTCAGGTCTTGTTCTCAACACTTTCTTTGGGTTCGTACATCTTTCTTATGATCTTGTACTCTCCTCCCATGTCTCCTCTCTTGCTATCTCTGTATGTATCTTACCTTCCCTCCTCTAGAAGGTTTCGGACCTATCATGTTCCTTCTGTAAGAAGGAAGCTCGGGTCTACAGGTCTCTGTGGTACTTCTAGCTGACAACCTATAGCTATACCATGCTTCCATTCATGGGGGTGGTTTATGATTCAACTAATGGTCCTTTCCTTATTAACTGATTTCTTTCCTCTACAGATATCATGGCTCGTACTTCAAGGCTTCACCCCCAAACAATCAGTTATGGGTAGTTTAACAATAATACATTTACATTATCCATATGCCTTAGCATGGTAATCCTATTTTATTATTAATTACAAGCTAAGGGAAACAAGGATGTTATAATTCCATCCCCCTTAAAGGAACACCGTCCTCGGTGTTCTTTCTCAAAAAACACCTGTCATGCCTTTCTCATTCAGCTGTTTCAGAAATCTTGATCCTTATTTCTCGGTTAGGTACTTTTTCAGACACTTAATATTGGTCACCTGTTTTCAATAATTCTTGGACAACAAGCACAATAATAATAGTCTTATGCGAAGACATTGCATAAAAATTTCTTGGAAAATTTCATAATCTTAGCACAATAATTATCTGCGCAGTTCATGGATATGTATCCAGATTGTTGTTTTGTTATCCAACCTCATTGTTTTTCCTTGACATACCCATTGGGTGCATGATCGCAATCAATAGTTTACAAGATCTATTTAGGTCTCATCTTCCTTGCAGTGACTCAACCTCCAGGCCCAAGCTCAGGCATCCCCTTCTCTGCTACACAGTCCTTCAAGTGATCCATCTTGCCTTGCCAAGGTTTACTCGCACAGGAAGAACTACCCATCGTGTGCATGATCGCAATCAATATTTTACAAGAACTATTAAGGTATCCTCTTCCTTTCGGTCACTCACCCTCGAGGCCCAGGCTCAGGCATTCCCTTCTTTGCTATACAGTCCCTTAGGTGATCCATCTTTCCTTCCCAAGGTTTTCTCACATATAAATAATTCCAGAGACTCTATCGAGTCTTACAGTCGAGGAGTCCCTCAGAATTACTCTGTTGAGGCATCCCTCCAACTTGTGTTACCTCAACACAACATATTCAAGGCGATCATGGCTTACCAAGGGGTTATCATTGCTCAACAGTAGCCATTTTTCATTCTTTTATAGGTTGAAAGGCTTCTGACTTAGCTAAAGTTAGGGATGAAGGTTACTCTCCTTCTCCTGGCACCGTAATAGATAGGGATGAAGGTTACTCTCCCTCTCCCAATACCGTAATAGATAGGGACGAAGGTTACTCTCCTTCTCCCAGTAATTCATTCTTTACACAGCCAAACAAATTGTTAGTCTTTATTTCATGCGATCGGATTATACTCTTTTTCACAGTTCTTCTTCAAGCCCGAGAGTTCACTCTCTTGTCTCTGAAATATTCCCAGATCTTTTCCTTTCACCTGTATCATAGGTATACAATAATTCATGAGACATCATCATAAATTTTAAATTCACAATTTCCTTGTAAATCTGTCACCTACAGATTTCCAATTCCACATTTTATTTCCATATTTGTTCCACACAAGAACCAGATTCATAATTATAGGAATTTCCTTCTCATAGCGGTTTGGCTCAGAAGAAAATTGGTCTTCCTAATGGGTTTACAACGCTGCCATATCCAAGACCCCTTTCCTCCCTGCAACTCATTCTTTACACAACCAAACAAATTGTTAGTCTCTCATGCATCCATGTATATATATCTATATTCAAAACCATGCATACTAACAATTCATCACATCTATATAAACATAAAAATGGAATCCCATTCCTTTCCTATGCCTCATTTCAACATAAAAACCCTTTCAAAACACAATTCATTATTTCAAAGGATTTTAACAAATGTGACAATTATTCATGGCCACATTCATAACCAATGCACTCTTGCATTGTTTTCAAGTTCGTCACACTTTATGACCGGTTCTTGGCCATGGTGTGTTGGAATTTAACCAACCTTTTCCTCATATGGCTTATTCATTTTCTTTCATTCTTATAGAAAGACCATACTTCCTATTATAGGCCGATTATAATCCCAAATCAGTACACATGAGACTCAAAAGTTTCACATGCATGCCTTTAAGAATTCTTCCTGTATTAATAACTAGGGTGCCAATACTCATGGCCACCCAAATTTGGCTTTCTATAACACCTATACAATGTAAGTAGAAATGTTGGAAGGTCCTCCTTCCTCAATGGAAAATCCATTGTCTGTCCTTTATGCAAACATGCATTTCCTAGAAGCAATTCCATGCAACGTGCTATCTATGAGCATTTTTGTTTCCAATCGTTACTTGATTGGTCCACGTATTCATGACATATCAGTTCATGAATTCTTCCAAGGGTCAAAAATAGTGTTTACTACCAGAGGTTCATACCTCCATCATTCAAGTTCTCCTTCCTAAATCATACCTTACTTGGGTACCCAAGGCATACAACTGTCTTTCAAAAGCTCATACATAACACTAAGACAATAAAATATTTCGGAAGGGGTTCTTACCAAATCTCTTCATACCTTGTGCCACATAGGAACGAATATATTTATACCAGTTCTTGGCTGCTAGAACCCTCTTTCCAATTTTTACCTCATTAGTGGTGCTTTATGGGGACTTTTACAGCCCTGTCAACAATCTTACAACCGCAGCCTTCTCCTAGTAATCCTCTACTTGAAGTTGCCCATCATTTCCAACTGTCTTCCTCAATAGCACCAATTCCTTTCTATACATTGCATGCATCATCATATTCACAATTGCATTAGTTGTAATATTAAACCAAATGCATGTATCATAACATTTGAATTCACAAAACATCTTCAAAATGTCCTAGCATATCTTTATGCACTTCATCACATTATCCTCAAATGTTTCCACAAGTGCAACACATACATATTTTGATTGTATCTTCAGCAATACAATCCTTGTCACTATGGTGTCAAAACATTTTTACTTTCATTAGCATACCATCTTTCTCATCCAAGAGAAAACATAATACTCAACAAGTAAATAATTGAGGACTATCCCCTTCTTCCAACTCTTTCTACACCGTCTGAGACTTTTTAGCCCAATCAAGTTATCTCTAAGGTCTCACTGCCTTTTCTTAATCCTGGCTTCAACCAAGCCTATTCATTTAAATGTACTCATTTCTTCATTTAATCATACTCAGGGGGTTTACTTTCCTTTTACCAACTATATTGATTTCCACAACTGCTCTTTTAATCCTACGGTTCTGTTAAACAATTTAAGTTTCTTAGGGTGAAGAAAGTGTTCCTCCTTTTCTCCCCCTTTACTTATACAATCTACTTCTTATTGTGATATTTTTTCTCTTTTCCTCAGCACCCTGGGTTAGGCTCATCCTAACTCAATAAGATACATCAACATGCTTTAATAGAAAAATATTTTGTCCATAATGAATCATGAACCTATGCATCCTTCATGTTACCATTCCGTTATCATAATGGTCAAGATTCTTTATTAGTCTTCTATTCATTACATGATGTTTTTTCAAAATGTAATCCAGGATTCTGGTATATATATATATATATATATATATATAATCTTGTGGCTCACTGCTTAATTCTCAGTAGTCATTAAGGTTGTGACTTTTCTTTCCTGATAGAGTCTTCACACAGTTCCTCCACAGGGAACTCCTTCAGCATGCAACTTACTTATTTCATATCCATCAATATTTGTGATGGCCTCAGTCATGAGTTAGCTTCAACAGTTTACCAAATATCCCATAAGGCATATAAACATGCATCTTTGTCATGTACCCAAATTATGTATCCATACATATTATGGTTTGTTAACTTACATCATACCTGTGCATCACTTGCATGTTTAATATCATTCATACCTAACTGGTATTACAATCAATATTCATATTAGGAATATCCATAATGCATTAAACCCATGTACTCAAGCATAATTAAACACAAATAAGTATTAATCATGCTAGCTTATTGCTTGCACTTTTTTCATGTCATTTACACACATGGACATATCAATATTCTATATCCTTTTCCCAAGGATCTTCCAATCATCCTTATGATCATGTATACACATTCGTGTATAAGTAGGTGCATCTCTTATACCTTTATACCTCATGCATTCACTTGATAGTTTAATTTCATCATTAGTGTCCTTTAGTTTGAGATTTCAGTCACTTAGAGAACTAATCTCACCATCATATCTCGTATTGATGTTGCCTTTTCTCAAGGAAATAACCAACCAGTGTCACTTTCCTCTTTATGCGACAACGTCTAGCAAGAAAAACTTCTTGCCTCAGCATCCATAGGGTTTTACCCATCTCACTTTTCTCTGGTCATGAGGAGTTATATACTCTAATTTTAATATAGAGAAGTAACTGTAATTTCCACGGATCCTACCTGATCCTATAAGATTCCTTTAATCCCACAAAGGTATTAACCATTATATAATCTACCATCATCGGTGCCTGAAGTTCCAACTACCCATGCTTAGAAGTAGTGTTACGAACACCAAGTCATTCGTCCTTCGGGCTTCAACTTCTCTTGAAAGAACCCTACCACCTTAAACTATCCACATTCAAGTCTTATTATAAATGTTAATTAAAATATCCCTACTCTGGTAAGAGTATTTATCACTTTGAAAAGGGGATAAATAAATTCTTCTACTGAAATTCAACAATAATTCCCAAAATCACAGGTTCAATCTGTAGTCCTTCTCCTCAAGGAGTAAATGTAGATAACAATACATCCTTACGCGACACATAAATGAGCCCAAGCAAGCCAAGTGTTGTAACCATGCTCTGATACCAATTTGTAACACACCCACGACAGGGGATAAACATTTTCACTTTTCTTAAAGGACAGATTATCCATCCATGGTTTATAATTTGGGAAGTCGGGGAACCAGTTCGACCTCCCGGTCAAGGAGATCTGAGTCTGAAGCCAACAACTCTATGAGACCCTGATGGTCTCACTCTATAATTAAATGCAGACCCTTTCGAATTTTGGGTGCAGGTCTAATAGTACCCATGACTTTCCCTTCGTGCTTGGGAAATATCTGAGTTTGAGCACTAGCCCCTTTTCTAATAATCCCCTCCTTGAGGTGACCTTGGGTGATAAACTCACACAAACAAACAATTATGGGCATAGCCAAATGCGGTTTGAAACCAAACTACCTTTCGGCCCACAATTCTCCTCGAGCCACCATGTGTCCTTTCTTCAAGACCAAGGTTTGTATTGCGGCCCACCCACAACCTTTTAAAGTTCATGAATCTTCGATCCCCACAATGCTATGGGACCATTGATCTCATGATATTGATGGTGACTATGAACTCGTGGCTTAGATCTATCCCTTTCAAAGCTGCATATTAATATCTGACCTCTTTCAAATCAAAGACTGTGATTTTTTTCGAAATTTGGGACTTTGGAATTCTTAAGTCTCAAACTTTGATTTTTTTTGTACGTCAATATTTTGGAGTCAACGATTTGCAGACACCTTTCCTTCTCAATTAGTGGATCTACCTCTGCTTCGGGGGTTTGACCTTTCAACTATATCAATGGTCCTGCGGCCCTTTTCTTGATCAATGGTCGAGATTTCCTTTGGGTCTCCGGACTTATGATACCTCAAATGTCAAACTTCACTTCCCCTCGAAGTAAGAGGATTCCTGCCCCGTGTCCACTTGAATCGGATGGTTGAGTCTTTCTTCGGGTCTTTACCCAAAATCTACAGATTTATGCCACCTCTCCTCTTGATCTGATGGCTATGAATTACTTCGAGACTTTACCTGGAATCCTTCGATCTACGTCATGTCTCTTCTGGATCAGACGGTCTAGATTCACCTCGGATGATCCGATGCTTGAGATTTACTTTGGATGATTTGACGACTGATATCTACTTCATATGATCGGACGATTGAGATTTACTTCAGCTATCTAGCTCTCCAGACTTTGGGAGTCTCAAATCTCAACTGAAACACTCGAACAAATTTCTCCGGAGTCCATGATCCGTCGCCACAGGTCTACTCTGATCAATGGTCTATATCCACTCTCCACAAACAAAAATGTCTAGAGTGAATCCCTCCAGAGTGTCGGATCTTTTGACACATGTCCTCCCCAAATCAACAGTCCTGGTCCTCTTCGGAACTTCGACACTTTTCAACCAAGAATAGATCAACAATCCTTCACCCTCATCCTCAATCAATGATTGATATATCCTTCGGGACTTCGATGATTTCTCCCTCTTCTTTCCTCTGGAGTGCATCATACCCAAAGTTCTAGATCTGACCCCACGCGTCCACTTTCAAATCAACGACTATTGTCTGCTTCGGGACTTCGACGATTTCAAATATCAGTTACTCCACGCTCTGCTTCTCCCAGAGCATTTTATCTGGAGTCTGCGATCTGATGACATGTTTCCTCTTGCAGATCAATGAATCCCAGCTACTTCGGCTATTCATTGTTCGATGATTTCCAACTTTACTCCTTTGTTTTCTCCCGGAGTTCACGATCTTTCGCCATGTAGCCTCTGGATCTGACGGTCTAGATTCTCTTCGGTTCTTCGGCTCTTCTGGCTTTGGGAGTTTCAGAATCCTATGCACTCATTTCTCCTGGAGTGCTTTCACCCAAACTTCATGAATTTTTTCCACGTGTCCCTCTGCAATGGACAGTTGCGATCTTCTTCGGCCTTTGGGACTTCGGGAGTTTGTCACACTCCACACTTGGAAACCTTCGAAGTAGTTTTCCCCAAAGACTTTGATCTATAGACACATATCTCCTATCGGTCGACGATCAGGATCTACTCGGGGTATTTACTCAGATTCCACAGACTTATGCCATTGTCTCTCCTCCTCCTGATCTTCTTGATCTCTTACGACTTAGAAGATTTTCTAATTGTTTAAATGCCTCAACCTTTTCTCCTCCTACGGGTCTGTCTCTTGGACTTCGTCTACATGCCTAAAAGTGTTATTTCTTCTGAGCTTGATCCCCTTGATGATTTCTCCTTCCCGTGCATTCCTTGTGTTTCATGGATCTAATCAAACTCAGATCGAAGGTCAACGAAGATCGACGGTTCACAGAAATTGGAGGGCTCCAACATGCGTTCTCTTTATCAAAGTGTTCAACCTCTACAATTTGGAAACTGCTCGCTCAACCTGTTCTTAACTAGAGTCCTTGATCTTCCATATTGACTAGATCAATGGCATTGGTAAATTGTGGGCCATGAACTATCGCGTCCACTACTTTCACCTTCGTTCTCTGCAATTATTCCCCACCCTCGATCTCCATTCATAGATCGAAGGTTCACAGTGATTGCGGGGTACCACCTCCGTAATATGAGAATTTCTCGCTTGGCGCTAGTCTAATCCTAGTCGTTGATATTCCATTCCCGACGAGATCAATGACGTAGGTTGATCACGGCCATACACTAACATGTCCTTTATCAGGTTCTTAAGTCATGGGTAGTTCTTGTAACTTGACTATTGTCTACCTCCCATATCTGGCGGTCGGGATGGTTCTTGGGTAGCCTCAGGTCTAAGGTTTAGAGTTAACCTCAGGACTTCGGAACTTAGGGTATTTTTCCTCCCTTGTGATGAATTATCTCAATTCGTCGAACTCACAAAGTCCAAATTAATCCAGGGTTAACTCCCATGATCTTTCCCATATCCAATGATCACATCGAACCGTGGCTCTTTCCGAACATATTTTTTCCGTTCATCTTCCTAACAAAGGGACCTTCCCTTATTTGGATACTTCAACCTCACTGTTCTTTATGAGCTTTGTTAGCTATGAAAGGCTTAATATCTTTACTCTCTATCTCTTGAACTTAACACTTGGAAGAATCCTTTCACACACCCCTTACGCTCATTCCTCAACTCTATAACTTAGGTGTTTCTCGGTCTCTGCCTGCCTCACAAAGAGACTATGCATACATGCACTATCTCTCCTGAGATTTAACAGACTCCCTCCTCCAAGGGACTCAAAACGACTAGGAGTGTCTATATGCATACATGAAACTATGCCCAAGGTCGATGAACTCACAGTTCGTGGATCCAGCTTAAGCCACCATAGGGCACATTCATTTACGAATACAAAACATGTCCAATCCATACTTTCTTAAATACACAATTTAAACAAGAATAAAGAGATACAGTATAACCATTCATCCAACATACGCATCCTTGGGTCATTCAGAGTATATCCCATTTCATTACATAATTATAGCTTACTTTGCAGGCTATGAAAATACTTATCTATTACAAGTTGTATCCAACCAACTGATTGTGGGTGTGCACCTTTACACCCAACCATAGGCTCAGAGGCATTCATTCTTATCACTCTAGCCACCCACGTTCCAAGCCATGATATCACTAGGGAATTTAAGCCATCTCTCAGAGAAACTCTTTCTGTCACAACAACCCTCGGAGGTTTATCAGATGCTTCCTCAGCATCAAGCTCGTGTTTGGGTCCTTCAGGACATGTTCTCGACACTTCCTTTGCATTCACACATCTCCCTTATGAGCTTGTTCTCTCCTCCCATGTCTCCTCTCTCACTATCTTTGTATGTATCTTACCTTCCCTCCTCTGGAAGGTTTCCGACCTATCCTGTTCCTTCTGTCAAAAGGACGCTCGGGTCTATAGGTCTCTATGGTACTTCAATCTAACATACTGTAGCTAGACCATCCTTCCATTCATGGGGGTGGTTGATGATTCAACCACCGATCCTTTATTTATTAACTAATTTCTTTCATCTAGAGATATCACGGCTCATACTTCAAGGCTTCACCCCCCAACAGTCAGTTATAGGCAGTTTAACAATAATACATTTACATTGTCCACATGCCTTAGCATGGTAATCCTGATTTATGATTAATTACAATCTGGGGGAAACAGGGGTGTTACAATTCCCTCCCCCATAAAGGAACACCGTCCTTGGTGTTATTTCTCAAAAAACACATGTCATGCCTTTCTCATTTAGCTGTTTTAAAAATCTTGATCCTTCTTTCATGGTCAGGTCCTTTTTCAGATCCTTAATCTTGGTCACTTTCTTTCAATAATTCTTGGACAACAAGCATGTTAATAATGTTCTTATGCAAATACATTCCATAAAAGTTTCTAGGAAAATTTCATAACCTTAGAACAATAATTATCTGCACAGTTCGTGGATTTGTATCCACGTGGTTGTTTTGTTATCTAGGATCATTATTTTTCCTTGACATACCCATTGGGTGCATGATCCCAATCAATATTTTACAAGAGTTATTCAGGTCTCATCTTCCTTTTAGTCACTCAACCTCCAAGCCCACGCTTAGGCATCCCCTTCTCTGCTACACAGTCCCTTGGGTGATCCATCTTGCCTTACCAAGGTTTTCTCGCACAGGAAGAACTACCCATCGTGTGAATTATCCCAATCAATAGTTTACAAGAACTATTAAGGTCTCCTCTTCCTTATGGTCACTCACCCTCCAGGACCACGCTTAAGAATCCCCTTTTCTTCTATACAATTCTTCGGGTGATCCATCTTGCCTTGCCAAGGTTTTCTAGCACAGAAAGAATTCCAGAGACTCTATCGAGTCTTATAGTCAAGGGATCCCTCAGAATTTCTCTATCGATTCATCCCTTTGGCTTGTGTTATCTCAACACAACATAATCTAGGCGATCATGGCTTACTAAGGGGTTCTCATGGCCCAACAATAGCCATTTTCATGCTTTTACATATTGACAGCCTTCCGGCTCAGATAAAGTTAGGGACGAAGGTTACTCTCCTTCTCCTAGAACCGTAACAGATAGGGACGTAGGTTACTCTCCTTCTCTCGGTATCATAATAGATAGGGACGAAGGTTACTCTCCTTCTCCCGGTAATTCATTATTTACACAACCAAACAAACTGTTAGTCTCTATTTCATGCGATCGGATTATACTCTTTTTCACAGTTCTTCTTTGAACCCGAGATTTCAGTCTCTTGTCTTTGCACTCTTTGCAGATCTTTTCCTTTCACCTGTATCATAGGTATACAATAATTCATGAGACATCATCATAAATTTTAAATTCATAATTTCCTTGTAAATCTGTCACCTACAGATTTCCAATTCCACATTTTATTTCCATATTTGTTCCGCACAGGAACCAGATTCATAATTATGGGACTTCCCTTCTCATAGCGGTTTGGTTCAGCAGGAAATTGGTCTTCCTTATGGGTTTACAACGCTTCCATATCCAAGACCACTTTCCTCCCTGCAATTCATTCTTTACACAACCAAACAAACTATTAGTCTCTCAAGCATCCATATATATATATCTATATTCAAAACCATGCATACTAGTAGTTCATCACATCTATATAAACATAAAAAGGGAATCCCATTCCTTTCCTATGCCTCATTTCAACATACCAACCCTTTCAAAACGTAATTCAACATTTCAAAGGATTTTAACAAATGTGCCAATTATTCATGTCCACATTCATACCCAATACACTCTTGCATTTTTTTCAAGTTTGTCACACTTTATGACAGGTTCTTGGCCATGGTGTGTTGGAATTTAACCAACCTTTTCCTCATATGGATTATTCATTTTCTTTCATTCTTACAGCAGGACCATACTGCCTACTATATGTTGATCATGATCCCAAATCATTACACATGAGACTCAAATGTTTCACATGCATGCCTTTAAGCATTCTTCCTTTATTAATAACCAGGGTGCCAATACTCATGGCCACCCAAATTTGGTTTTCTCTAACACCTATACAATGTAAGTAGAAATGTTGGAAGGTCCTCCTTCCTCAATGGGAAATCCATTGTCTATCCTTTATGCAAACTTGCATTTCCTGGAAGCAATTCCATGCAACGTGTTATCTAGGAGCACTTTTGTTTCCAATCGTTCCTTTATTGGTCCATGTATTCATGACATATTAGTTCATGAATTATTCCAAGGGTCACAAACATTGTTTACTACCAGAGGTTCATACCTCCATCAATCAGGTTCTCCTTCCTGAATCATACCTTACTTAGGTACCCAAGGCCTACAACTATCTTTCAAAAGTTTATGCATAACACTAAGACAATAAAATATTTTAGAAGGGGTTCTTACCAAATCCCTTCATACCTTGTGCCACATAGGCACAAATATCTTTATATCGTTTCTTGGCTGCTAGCACCCTCTTTTCAATTTTTACCTCATCAATGGTGCTTCATGGGGACTTTTATAGACCAGTCAACAATATTTCAACCACAGCCTTCTCATGTTCATCCTCTGCTTGAGGTTGCCCATCATTTCCAACTATCTTCCAATTCCTTTCTATAAATAGCATGCATCATAATAGTCACAATTACATTAGTTGTAATATTAAACCAAATGCATGTATCATAACATTCGAATTCATAAAACATCTTCAAAATGTCCTAGCATATATTTATGCACTTCATCACATTATCCTCAAATGTTTCCACAAGTGAAACACAAATAGATTTTGATTGTATCTTCAACAATACAATACTTATCACTATGGTGTCAAACCCTTTTTACTTTCATTAGCGTACCAACTTTCTCATCCAAGAGAAAACATAATACTCAGAAAGGAAAGAATTGAGGACTCTCCCCTTCTTCCAACTCTTTCTACACCACCTTGGACTTTGTATCCCGGTTGAGTTATCTCTAAGGCCTCACTACCTTTTCTTAATCTTGGCTTCAACCAATCCTATTCAGTTAAACATACTCATTTATTCATTTAATCATACTCAGGGGGTTTTATTTCCTTTCACCAACTATACGAGTTTCCACAACTGCTCTTTTAATCCTACATCTTTGTTAAACAATTTAGGGTTCTTAGGGTGAGGAAAGTGTTCCTCCTTTTCTCCCCCTTTACTTATGCAATCTACTTCTTATTGTAATCTTTCTGCTCTTTTCCTGAGCAGCCCTGGGTTAGGCTCATCCTAACTCTTAGGATACATCAGCATGATTTAATAGAAAAATATTTACACATAATTAATCATGAACCTATGCATCCTTGACGCAACACCCCTACCTCAACAGGATCTATGTGCCCTCCCGGTATTGGATTGTTCTATTCCCTTGAGCCAGAATGGCTCTTTAGTTCCCACAATAACCTTCACACATGTAACCACAGGTCCTTATAGGTTTTACATCTGCATGAACAAGCACAAGGTACAAACCTCCACTCCACATGACCAAATGATGTGACCACGACCTTTACCCGAAAAGGCGTTTCGATTTTTGCGACGTCACGATTTCTATTGTTGATATCCTTTGACTCCTTTGACTCTTGAAACCCTGAAATGGGCTAATGGATCTTTAACTATCTTCCCCCTTTTGCTTCAACCATGTGACCTTAGTCACATCCTGGGGTCCACCTTCGAGCACATCGGGATTTTGCAACTCTTGAGCTCACGATGCAACCTCTTCCCCCTTTCTCGAATTTTGAATTTGTGACTTATTCTCCTTAGATCAACGACCTTGATATTTCAACGATCTGATGGTCCAAATTATGTCGAAATTTCACGTATCGGGATCTCACAACTCAATATCTCCAAGTCACAAATTTCTCCACACTCTGACTCCCGAAATGTCGAAATCCGAGACCAGAAGATCAATGGCTCCCGTTGATCCAAATCTAATGGTGACTATTCCTCCCAAACTTGTGAGTGTTGAAAGACACTCAGGCTTAACTTCTTCACTAATCCACTAGATCTAATGGTCCATGGTGAATCATAGTTCTCCTTCTGAGAATTTCAACTGTTCGTTCAAGTTCTCGATGCTCCTGACCAAATAACTCGGTGCCTCCTTCTAGGCTAAATTTCTACGAGATAACTTCAACCCTTGTCTTCCCTTCAAACACTTCGAAGTCTCTATCCCTCCTGAGCTTGATTTTCTTGTTGCAACTCAAGGATTCTAAAGAAGCCTACATGCACTCCCTATGGCCTTCATGATAATCACTGATTATATGAACTTCCCAGTTCTGCGCACTCCTTGCGACAATAACTCTTCAACCACTCACGGGGTTGGAAAAGTCTAAGACTTCAACTCACCTACGCACACCTTGCATAGCTATGTGCTACAGTTGCACTTTTGTTGGTATAAGAACAATGGAATCCCTCTTGAGATTTTCTTAGATAAACTCAGAATCTTGTCAATGCACTCCTTGTGGACTTTCACTGCACTCCTTGTAGGAATTCTCAGGAAGAGAAAAAATTGAACTCACACTCTCCCTCTCACAGACTTCATGCATTCGACATGAAATCACAGATACACACACAACATTGAAACAAATGAAAACAGGGTATATAAGCAAATTGTAAACATACCATTCAATAGATGCAAACAGTGACCATAACAACACCATGAAATTTGATCAAAGCATTCTTATATTAATTTAAGTGCTTATGTACATGGAGTCAATGGAAACAACTATCTTCTCATACAACTTCTACAATCTCTATTCTTATCTTCTCTCTTGCTATCTTTCTCTACAAATTCTAACTACTATGAGAATAATGGTACAATACAATACATACAAGGGAGATTTCTCGAGTTTTCCCTCCTACAACCTCTAGCTATCTAATTGAAAATAAAAGATACAACTACTTTACATTTAATACATTAAATGGCTCCAACCGACAGATGAGAGAAAATGCTCAAGATTTGTGCTACAATCCCCAAAACATTTAAGAACAATCACATCTCTTCAGATATTTCATTATTGTTCCTCTTTTCAAATTTGAATGTCTCAAAAATGCGCATTGGTGCATATCCATCTGTCCTCCACTTTTGTGCTTGCTTTGTTGGCTTGCTTATGATGCTCTTGCATCAATCATGCGTGTTACCATTTGGTTATTAGAATGGTCAAGATTCATTATTAATCTTCAATTCATTACATGATTTTTTTTCAAAATGTAATCCAGTACTCTGGTATATATATATACACACACACACACACACACACATATATATATATATATATATTCATATAAGCTTGTGGATCACTACTTAATTCTTAGTAGTCATTAAGGTTGTGACTTTGTTTTCCTGACAGATTCTTCACAGAGTTCCTCCATAGGGAACTCCTTTAGCATGCAACTTCCTTATTGCATATCCATCACTATTTGTGATGGCCTCAGCCGTGAGTTAGCTTCAACAATTTACCAAATATCCCATAAGGAATATAAACATGCATCTTTGTCATGTACCCAAATTATGCATCCATACATATTCTAGTTTGTTAACTTACATCATACCTGTGCATCACTTTCACGTTTAATATCATTCATACCTAATTGGTATTACTATCAGGCTTCATATTAGGAAGCTCCATAATGCATTAGACCCATGTACTCAATAATAATTAAACACAGATAAGTATTCATCATGCTAGCTTATTGCTTTCACTTTTCCCATGTCATTCATACACATGGACATATCAGGCTTCTATATCATTTTCCCAAGGATCTTCCAATCATCCTTATGATCATGTATACACATTCGTGTATAAGTAGGTGCATCTCTTGCACCTTTTTACCTCATGCATTCACTTTATAGTTTAATTTCATCATTAGTGTCCTTTAGTTTGAGATTCCAATCACTTACAGAACTAATCTCATAGTCATATCACGTATTGATGTTGCCTTTTCTCAAGGAAATAACCAACTAGGGTCACTTAGCTCTTTATGAGACAACGTCTAGCAAGAAAAACTTCTTGCCTCAGCATCCATAGGGTTTTACCCATCTCACTTTTCTCTGGTCATGAGAAGTTATGTTCTCCGATTTTAATATAGAGTAGTAACTATAACTACCAAGGATCCTACCTGATCCTATCAGATTCCTTTAATCCCACAAAGGTATTAACCATTATATAATATACCATCATCAGTGCCTGAAGTTCCAAATGCCCATGCTTAGAAGTAGTGTTACGAACACCAAGTCATCCATCCTTCGAGATTCAGCGGCTCTTGACAGAACCCTTCCACCTTCAGTTATCCACATTCAAGTCTTATTATAAATGTTAATTAGCATATCCCTACTCCGGTAAGAGTAGTTATCACTTTGACAAAGGGCTAAAGAAATCATTCGGTTGAAATTCAACAAGAATTCCCAAAATCATAGGTTCAATATGCAATCCTTCTCCTTAAGGAGTAAATGCAGATAAAAATACCTCCTTACGTGAATCATATATGCGCCCAAGAAGGCCAAGTGTTGTAACCATTCTCTCATACCAATTTGTAACACAACCATGATGAGGCATAAAAAAATTTGCTTTTCTGAAACGATAGATTTTACATCCATGGTTTCTAATTTTGGAAGTTAGGGAACTAGTCCGACCTCCTGGTTAAGGATATCTAATTTTGAAGCCAATGAATCTCTGAGACCCTGATGGTCTCGCTCTATAATTAAACACATACCCTTTCGACTTTTGGGTGCAAGTATAATGGTACCCGCGACCTTCCCTTCGTGCTTGGGAAATCTCTGAGTTTGGGCGCTAGCCCCTTTTCTGATAAGCCCCTCCTTGAGGTGACCTTGGGAGATAACCTCACGCAAACACATAATTTTGGGCGTGGCCAAAGGTGGTTTCAAACCAAACTACCTTTCGGCCCACAATTCTCCTTGAGCCTCCATGTGTCATTTCTTCAAAATTGTGGTTTAGATTGCAGCCCGCCCTCAACTTTTTAAAGTTCATGCATCTTCGATCCTCTCAATGATATGAGACCATTAATCTCACGATATTGACGGTGCCTATGAACTGACAGCTCAGATCTATCCCTTTTAAAGTTGTGGATTCAGATATGACCTCTTTCAAATCAACGGTTGTGATTTGTTTCGGAATTCTGGACTTTGGAATTATTAAGTATCAAACTTTCCTTTCTTCTGTACGTCAATATTCCAGAGTCGATGATTTGTGGACACCTATCCTTCTCAATCAACTGCTTTACCTTCACTTTGGGGGATTGACCTTTCAACTAGATCAACGGTCCTGCAGCCCTTTTCTCGATCAACGATCGAGATTTCCTTCGAGTCTCCATACTTCTGAGATCTCAAATCTCAAACTTCACTTCCCCTCGAAGTAAGAGGATTCCTGTCGCGTGTCCACTTGTATCAGATGGTTGAGGCTTGCTTCGGGTCTTTACCCGAAATCTACAGATTTATGCCACCTATCCCCTTGATCTGATGGCTATGAATTACTTCGAGACTTCACTTGGAATCCTTTGATATACACCACGTCTCTTCTGGATCATATGTTCCATATTCACCTCAGACGATCTGATGCTTGATATTTACTTCAGACGATATGACGACTGAGATCTACTTTGAATGATCAGATGCTTGAGATTTACTTAGACTCTCCAACTCTTTGAAGTTCGGGAGTCTCAAATATCAAATGAAATTCTCAAACATATTACTCCAGAGTCCACGACCCGTCGCCATGCATCTACTCCGATAAATGTTCTATATCCTCTCTCCACAAACAAAAATCTCTGGAATGAATCCCTCCGGAGTGTCGGATCTTCTGACACCTATCCTCTCAAAATCAACAGCCCTGGTCCTCTTTGGGACTTCGACACTTTTCAACCAAGATGTGATCAATGTTCCTTCGACCTCCTCCTCAATCAATGATCGAGATATCCTTTAGGAATTCAAGGCTTTTACCCTCTTCTTTCCTCCAAAGTGCATCGTACCCAAAGTTCTAGATTTGGTGCCACACGTCCACTTTCAAATCAACGACTGTCGTCCGCTTCGGGACTTCGATGATTTCAAATCTCAGTTTCCCCATGCTCTTCTTCTCTTGGATCATTTTATCTGGAGTCTGCGATATGATGACATGTGTCCTCTCACATATCGACGTCTCCCAGCTACTTTGTCTATTTGATGTTTGATGATTTCCAACTTTACTCCTTTTTTTTCTCCCGGAGTACTTTCACCCAGAGTTCACAATCTTTCACCACGTACCCTCTGGATCTAGCAGTCTAGATTCTCTTCATTTATTCATATATTTGGGCTTCAAGAGTTTCAGACTCCTATGGACTCATTTCTCCTGGAGTTCTTTCACCTAAACTTCATGGATTTCTGCAATGTGTCACTCTACAACAGACGGTTGCAATCTTCTTCGACTTTTGAGACTTCGAGAGTTTGTCACACTCCTCACTTGGAAACCTCTGAAGTAGTTTTCCCAAAATACTTCGATCTATCGACATGTATCTCCTGGTAGCTGATGGACAGGATCTACTTCGGGTCTTTACCCAGAGTCCTCAGACTTAGGCCACTGTCGCTCCTCTTCTTGAGATTATTGATCTCATCCGACTTAGAAGATTTTCTAAGTGTTCAAAGGCCTCGACCTTTTCTCCTCCTATAGGTCTGTCTCTTGGACTTCATCTGCATGCCTGAAAGTGTTATTTCTTCTGTGCTTGATCCCCTTGAATATTTTACCTTGTCGTGCATTCCTTGTGTTTTAGGGATCTCGTCAAATTAAAATCAAAGGTCAATGATGATCGACGGTTCACAGAAATTGTGGGGCTCCAACATGCATGCTCTTTATCAAAGAGTTTGACCTCCACAATTTGGAAAGTGCTTGCTCAACTTGGTCTTAACCGGAGTCGTTGATCTTCCATCCCAATGAGATCAATGGCATTGGTAAATTGTTGGCCGTGAACTAGCGTGTCTGCTACTTTCACCTTAGCACTCCAAAATGATTCCCCACCCTCGATCTCCATTCATAGATCGAGGGTTCATAGTGATTGCGGGGTCCCACCTCCGTAATATGAGAAGTGCTCGCTCGACTCTAGTCTAATCCTAGTCGTTGATATTCCATTCCCGACGAGATCAAAGACATAGGTTGATCATTTCCATGAACTAACATGTCCGCTATCAGGTTCTTAAGTCACGGGTAGTTCTAGTAACTTCACTATCGTCTACCTCCCATATCTGGCGGTTGAGATGGTTCTCGAGTAGCCTCAGGTCTAAGGTTTAGAGTTAACCTCGAGACTTTGAAACTTCGAGGATTTTACCTCCCTCGTGATGTATTCGCTCAGTTCTCCAAACTTGTAAAGTCCAAATGACTCCAGGGTTAACTCCCATGCTCTTTCCCGTATCCAACGGTCACATCAGACCATGGCTCTTTCCGAACAGATTTTGTCCGTTCATATTCCAAACAAAGGTACCTTCCCTTATTTAGATACATCAACCTTGTTTTTCTTTCTGATATTTTCACTCTATCTCTTGAACTTAATGCTTAGAAGAATCCTTCCACGTACCCCTTACACTCATTCCTCAACTCTCGAACTTAGGTGGTTCTTGGTCTCTTCTTGCCTCATGGAGAGCCTATGCATACATGCACTATTTCTCTCGAGCTTTAATAGAATACCTCCTCCAAGGGACTCAGAACGACTAGGAGTGTCGACATGCGTACATGAAACTGTGCCCAAGTTCGACGAACTCACAGTTCATGGATTCAACTTAAGCCACCATAGGGTGCATGAATTTTTGAATACAAAACATGTCCAATCCATACTTGCTTAAATACATAATTTCAACAAGAGTAAAGAGATACAGTATAACCATTAAGCCAACATACACATCCCTGGGTCATTCACAGTATATCCCATTTCATTACATAATTATAGCTTAATTTTGCAGGGTATGAGAATACTTATTTATTACAAGTTGCATCGAACCAACTGACTATGGGTGTGCGCCTTTCCACCCAACGATAGGCTCATAGGCATTCATTCTTAGCACTCTAGCCACCCCCGTGCCAAGCCATGATATCACTAGATAATTTATGCCATCTCTCAGAGAAACTCTCTCTGTCACAACGAACCTATGAGGTTTATCAGATGCTTCCTCAACATCAAGCTCATGTTCAGGTCCTTCAGGCCATGTTCTCGACACTTTATTTAGGTTCGCACATCTCCCTTACTAGCTTGTTCTCTCCTCCCGTGTCTCCTCTCTTATTGTCTCTGTATGTATCTTACCTTCCCTCCTCTGGCAGGTTTCCGACCTGTCATGTTCCTTCTGTCAGAAGGAATCTCAAGTTTGCAGGTCTCTGTGGTACTTTGAGCTGACATCTTGCAACTAGACCATGCTTCCATTCATGGGGGTGGTTGATGATTCAACCATCGGGCCTTTATTTATTAACTGATTTCTTTCCTCTATAGATATCATGGCTTGTACTTCAAGGCTTCACCCCCAATAGTTAGTTATGGGCAGTTTAACAATAATACATTTACATTGTCCACATGCCTTATCATGGTAATCCTATTTTATGATTAATTACAAGTTGGGGGAAACAAGGGTGTTACATGTTTGATGGTGGATAGTTTGTATTGAACATACATGATGCACCAGGCAGTGAACCAGTGATTGGATCAATGAATGGTTATTAATGTTACTCATTGACCATTGCATTGATTGACCCCACTTGCTACTAAGGAGAGTGTATAGAGGATAAACCCACTAAAATTTGCATTGGATTGACTACACCTAATAGTAAGGAGAGCATGCAGGGGAGAAACTCACAGAAATTTGAATTGGATCAAACCCAGTTGCCAATAAGGGGAGTGTGATGAGGAGTAGACCCATACAAGGAGATACCAACCTCACTTATGTGTCCATGGAGGGATCGACCCCACAATGTCTTTGTTGTGTGTCGCCATTGCTAATGTACATAGAGAATGTATTTCTTATAATTATTTGTTCATTATTAAATTGTTTACAATGGATTTGTTTGAGTTCCATTCAATTCAAGTTTACCTTGTCATTCACTCCTTATCTCACATTTGAACCTAGCCACATTTATTTGGTAAAATCTATAAGTGTACAGAGTTCTATACTTCTTTTGGTATCAAAACCCTTACATATTAAACCTCCAATTTGTTCCTAGTTCATTTCATGACAAATACATAGTGAGATAACTTCGCGTTGACATGCCCTGTCACCCAAACAATTTTTTTTAGTTTAAATGCTACCTAGTTCAGAGTTGTAAGCTACATATGTGTTTCCATGTCCTTCTTACATCAATTCTGTTTGGGGTTTTAATGCAATTTTTATTGGGTTTCCACGCATTATGAAAATTAAATTTGGAAGGACAAACAAAAATAATACCTATGGATTTGGTTTTGGGTTTGATACCTTGTATACTACATCTCTTTGCCATATTTATTAACACACAATAGAGAACAAATAGGAGTTTAAAATCATTTTGGGGGAATGGTTGTCTTTTCAAAGAATATTGGTTTCTATTATATGTGTGACCTACCAATGGTATATTCTATTTTGTTTTCTCTGTATATAACCAATTCAAAACATGTCTTGGTTCCCTTTTCCCTATGTATACTACAAAGTATTATATACTCATGTATTCAAAAAGGATTTGTAGTCACAAAATATCATATTTTATCTTAATTATCAGAGAAGGAAATGAAATTATAGTTGGGCTCTTAAGAATTTCAAAATAAAAGAAGGTTGCATGCATGGTGTTGTAACTTGATATTATAATTATACTGAACATGGTTTAATATTCACTAATTCCCTTTATATCTTTGATTTCACATATTTGATGGGGGATATTTTAAAATCTAATGAAAAAAAAATTAAATTAATCCCCTTTGTGACTTGGAGTGAAGTCCAAAAGCATAAAAAAGAAAGGTGCAAGCAATAATTAATTAAATTTATAGCACCTAGATCCAACGGTTGATATGAAATGTAATCAATGGATGTGATAGCTCTCAGGAATTAAAGTTGAACGATTATTAATGGAGTTAAAACTCTCCATACCACCAAACTTCTTGAAGTGTGTGGAATCATATGATTGCTATCGGGAGGAAAGGTAAATCCTGAAAAACTATGTATCTCAATACCACTAGTGGTTTGATGTCAAAACACTTCCTACCATTGGCACAAGATCCTACCTCATCGAGATCATGGTTGCAGGTAGGTAGTACTCATTCTTTCCATTCTAGTTAGTGTCTGTGCACAGTTGCCAAATATTCTTGTTGATACTGCTACTATCATTTCCTAGTATTTTTATTTGATGAGAAATTATGTATATTCAATATCAAAGTAGAACTTTGTTTTTAACCTATGTTGATTGTGGTCATGTGCCTTACAAATGCCTTACATTCCAAATTTTATTGATCATAATACTACCCTAAGATCTAATGTATTCAAGTGTCTTAAAGAACAACTTGAGGAGCCTTGAATCAACATCCAGATGAGGTGAGGGTCTTGTATTTGGACCTACTTTGGTCATTTCAAATTTTTGGATAGAACTATTTTGTTGATTTGTAGAAATAAATACATTTTCATTTATTTTGTTTTTTTAGTAGACTATGATAATGATGCAAAAATTAGGTGCATTGTTTCTATATCTTGGATGTGCAACTCTAACATTGCGTATGGGACAATATCATGCATGGTATTTGTGACCTCTGATTAAAAGGTGTTCTTTTGCTACTTTTTTCTCTTTTTCAAACCAGTGTGAATTTTGACCAATTATTTTGTACTTGCCATTTTTTATGTAGGTTGAATCTATTGTAAATGTTGGGCCTACAATATATATCTCTCCATATGTATTATGGGCATCATCCGATCATTATTAGCATTTAGAATAGGATTATTTCACGTTGATGATCCCAAAGGAGTAGAGCTTCCAAGAGTCATAATGTTTAAGGGGTTGATGAAAGATCCACCCCTAATTCCTCTGAAACAATCCTGGCATGGCATGTGTTAATCAGTTAGAAAAACAACTTTAACACATCTCAAGTAAACACTACCCATGTAGCAGTTAACAATTGTGAAAGTTATATTTTGTTTGTCAACAAGGTGGAAATATTTCTTTATCAATCTAGAAATGCTACTTTTCCGATCCATTTATCATACATGCCCAGAAATAAAAATACATAGAACATGTTGAAGCTCTAGTTTTGCATGGTGATCTGATTGCTATTGTGACATGGACATCTACATGCGAATAATATAATTTTATGGATGCCTTATAGTTATAATGTTGTAGGGTGGTTGTCTCACCATAAATATTGCATCCCTATTAGAAAAATAAACATTGTTTCAGGAATTATGGGGTGTTTTTCTTACCCTAAAGGTTGCATCTGTCCTAGAAAAACAAATACAGTTTTAAGAATTCCGCTAGTCTTTCATAATTTCTATAGTTATGCTTCATGGTAAATTTTTATACAAGGTTCAGTTTTCATTCCTATCAGATTAAGGTATCCTTTATAGATAGAGGTTTTTAATGTAAATAGTTTGGAATTTAATTTTATAGTTCGCTTTTGGAAGGATGAAAAAATATGAAGCATTCCTATTATTGAGAAACCAAATCTACCTAAGGACAAAGATGTCAACTTTCAAGAGGTTGAATAATTTGTAGGAGAAAATAGGAAGCTCGAAGCATAACAAGTTGAACTATTTTCTAATTCATTATCACAATCTACATTTTCTTGTAGATGTAGATATATAGGCTATATGATGTTGTATTTTTTTCTAGTTATACTTTGAGAATTTTGTATTAAAATTATAATATTCATACAATGTGGGTATAGCATTTTTATCACCCTATATTTTTCTATCTCAAGCCATTTAAAAATATCCTATATGGTTTATGAACTTGCATTCTGAAGAGGGAACATGGGAATTATCTCCCTTTAAGAAAAATAATTACGCCTTCTTGTAGCTATATTTGGGCTAGGACTATCTACATAATTTTGAAATCTCTACCATATCTATTAGTAGATTATATTTCTTTAACTATTGCATTAGAGGGTGTCTGATAGTATAACAAAAAAATTTGTGTTGTTTCCAGATCTGGACATTATTCTTCTTTCTTAGCCTATGAAAATTCCCATATCCATGATGTTTTGGGAGCTTTTTTTCATTCTCTTGGGTGTGTAGGTGGGATTTTCCCTTTCCTTTATGGATCATGTTCTTTCATTGATTCCATGCTTCTTATTTTTCAATTAATTATATTGTATCTGCTATAGGCATTAATTTTCCATGGAGGAAGTCCTCCAAACCACTATGATTTTTCTCTATTGCTTCATAGTGTATGGAAACCAAATCATAAGTAGATTTCTCCTTGTGTATTGGATAGTAATTGCCTAAATCCTTCATACGATATCATGTAACCATGATTGAGGTTGTATTCATGGTAGGTATCTCGATATTTGTCCCAGTGAAGAATTGTTGAGATATCATCCAATAATATGCAAGGAAGATAAAATCATCAAGTATCATGTGGGATCACCACTTATGTTTTACAAAAGCATCTTGCAAACAACATGAGAATGGTGGTGCATATGGGTATAACTCAAATATGCTTCTTATTTTTCAATTAATTATATTGTATCTGCTATAGGCATTAATTTTCCATGGAGGAAGTCCTCCAAACCACTATGATTTTCTCTATTGCTTCATAGTGCATGGAAACCAAATCATAAGTAGATTTCTCCTTGTGTATTGGATAGTAATTGCCTAAATCCTTCATACGATATCATGTAACCATGATTGAGGTTGTATTCATGGTAGGTATCTCGATATTTGTCCCAGTGAAGAATTGTTGAGATATCATCCAATAATATGCAAGGAAGATAAAATCATCAAGTATCATGTGGGATCACCACTTATGTTTTACAAAAGCATCTTGCAAACAACATGAGAATGGTGGTGCATATGGGTATAACTCAAATTCAAGTAAATTTTAAATAATTACATAGTTACAAATGTAACAATATATATTTATTCATGCATTTAATCCCAAACCAATGTATATTTCCACCCTTTACTATATTTTGGGCACAAATTCCCCTAGTATACATTCTTTAAGATTTACAACATGTCCACAACCCTGTAACTTGTAATGTCCCAACACCATGCATGGATTTGTCTTCCCAGGGCATGTGTTTTTCATCATGCCCTATTTTCATGAACTTGTGTGCATTTTTTTCATTTACAAGGCAAATTTTAGCCTTTATACATAATATAGGGTTTTTCATTTCAAAATGCACAAAATGATAAAATGAAAACTCCACAATTTGAATCACTCAATGGGGAGGTCATATGAGTCCTCGGCATGCATTTTACAATAAGATAGTTTTACCCTCTATTTTACAAAACGTCTTGAATCCTAGTTCAAGGTAGAAGTCCCTTTTCATTTGAAAATGCACTCCATCTAATATAGATAGATTTATAATGTTATAAATTCACCCCAAAACTTAGATCACTAAATTTAGATCTATATATAAGCATGGGAATGCATTTCCATTAGGTCAATTTCTATTGTTTTGGTCTATCAATTTACAGGGCATATTTTTCCTCTTTTACAAAACAACTACTTTTATGTTTGAAAATGAAAATACAAATATGTAGACAGGTGTAAAATTATCTAAGACACCCTTAGAAACTTGAATCCAGGAAAAGAGTGGTGTCGGTTAAACATCGTGCAATTATAGGATTCCAATTACTTGCTCCTCCATGAGATCTTCACTCGTGTATTTACTAAGAAAATAACATTTCTTATTCTCCACAACCATGCACTCAATATCCTTTTCATCTAGAAATATCACATGGGAAACAAATCATCACTCTCTATGTTGTTGGCTTCCCTTGTCTTTCTCCTTCATTTATTCCACCACATATTCCTCTTCCTCGAACATGACCAACTTCACAACAATGACCACTCCACTCTTAATAATCAACTTGGCATCCCTCTTGACAGACTCAAACCTCTGACACTCCCTCGGTACTCTATCTCGCATATCCTCCTCCATGATTTTCTTGAATTTCTCTAATATATCGTCCTTGTCATCCCTGTATTCATAATAAATGGAATGAATTCACTTGTAATCTTTTCTCGTTAGACCTCCTTTTATTCATCTCAAGAGGCTTATCGAATATCTCTTTTACATCGAGGAGGAATTTCCTAGCCCCACTTGTATAATTGGTAGCTGGAAGATGACATGTCACAATCTTCCAGAAACTAATTGTACAAGTGGGGCTGCAAAATTCCTCCCTGACGCTAAAGAGATATTCGATAATTCCCCTAAGGAAAATAAGAGGAGGTATAGGTATGATATTTTCAAGTGAATTGATGTCATGTATTATGGCTACATGGATGAAGAGGATAGTATATTAATGGATAAAGTCGAGCGAATCACAGAGAAGGAGATGAGGGATAGAGCACTTAGAGAGTGGTAGAGGATAGATTATGTCAAGAGGGAGGCTAGGTTGATGATCAAGAGGGTAGAGGTCATTTCCTTTAATCTAGTTGTTGGCACTTGACCAATTTTTGGAGAACCTTGGTCATGTTTGACCATTTTTGGGACTTCGACAGGCTGGTCGAATACGGAGCACCCAGGCAAAGAGGAGATCGTGGGATCTCTCCCCCTTTTATGTGATTTTTGGGTTTAGGGTTTATGTAACGAGTATGGGATGTCGTCCCATGGGTTTACCCATGCTTAGGCCTCTTTTGTAATGTATAAATAGGGAGCTAAGAAATATAAGAGGTAGTAGTGGATGTGTGTGGCTTAGTGAAAGTATTTGTAATCAGATTTGTGCATATTGTGTGTTAAGACTTGCAGAGCTAAGTGCAAGTGATTGTAAAAGGATTTGTGCACAGACTGTGTAGAGGCTTGGTGCTTGGACCAAACTTCGGGGAAGGAGGATCTGGTGAGGTGCACACAGATCTCCTGTCCTATGTGGAGTTGGATTTGTGGCTTTGTGCATGTAAGAATATCGAAGGAGACTAATAAAGAAGAAGAAGAGTTGGTGGATGTAGCCCCACGCTGGGGGTGAACCACATATATCCTTTGTCGTGGTTTCTTTTTATGATGTGGTTGATATGTTATTGATATGATTTATGCTTAGTGTTTTAATCTGTATGTATGTTAGATGCATATCATGTAGTAGCTTAGTTCCTTATGTGTGAATGAATGTTAGATCTACTTTGATTCTATGTGATAAATGGTTAGATGTGTTGGATCTTGGTTGCTACTGCATTTTTTTGTAATTAGGGTTTAACCTGTGATGTGAAAAAGGGTTAAATATTAATGCATATTATTGGCTATGTGCTTTGTTAAAGTTTTGTAATCACATATCTATGTCCCTGTTAGGTTGTAGACACTTGAGTCCTATAACCCCCCTGCCTCTACCTTGAGTCAAACTTCATTTGCTTTGTCGGTGTTTCCAAAAGGGTCGATAGTTAGATTTTTGTTGGTGCGTTGTTGAAGCGTTGAACCCTGGGTCTACCCCTATGCCAACAAATGGTTCCATTGCCAAGACCTGAAACTGTGATTGCTGGGAACTGAAGAAAAGAAAAAGCTATGTGTGTAGATCTGTTGCTGTGGTGCACAATATTCTACTTGAATTGTGAAGCTCTATGCTAAGAAGGGAAACTGAAGAAAAGAAAAAGCTATGTGCATAGATCTGTTGTTGTAGTGCACAATATTCTACTTGAATTGTGAAGCTCTGTGCTAAGAAGGGAATTAGATATGAAGAAAAGAGGTAAGATCTTAAATCTTTGTGCTCCGATAAAGGTAAGATAAGTGGAAATGTTTGTTTCAAAAGAATGGATCTAGGTATGTTTGATAGATTTTTCACTAGTCTAAAAACTAGGGCACCGCTAGAAGAAAGAAGATTTGATATGAATAGATCTGATAAAGTTAATGAAAGATATGTTATTCCTATGCATAGAAAGAATTTTTGGACTAACAAGTGGATGCAAGATCATAGAAAGAATATTTTGCAGGTCCATCACTATGATCCCAGTGCAAAATACAGGAAAGGTTGGGGATCGTTTAAGAGAAAGAGAGGATTAACTCTTTGTTATGGTTGCAGAAGGTCGAGACATATTGCTAAGGAATGCCCTGGTACATGTCCTATTTGTCTTTGCTGTAAAGCTACTAGACATGAAGTTTTTGATTGTCCTAGAATGATTTCTAAAGTTGAAAAGATGAACATGAAACAAGAAAACCATGAAGAAGTTCAAGAGACTAAGGATATGCTAGAACACCAGAAAGAATCAGAGACTATATTATTGCATATGAAAGAAACACGGGATGATCACAGAAACATCAGTTTACTAGAGATCTTAAAAGAGATGTAGTGCATAGAAACAAGAATAGGAGACTTCGACATAGACTGTGTATTAGATGCAGAAACAAAGGTGAACATTATGCCAGAAAGTACTTGGGAAATTTTGGGAAAACCTGCTATGATTCCTTCATTGGGAGGAATAGGATTGTTTAAAGGAAAGATGATAACCCTATGTGGAAGAGTTACTCATGTCCCTATGAGTGCTCATGGAACATCGACATAAGAAGAATTCAAGTTCATTAAGTTTGTTGAGAAAAATGCTCCTTTTTCACTTTTGTTAGGAAGGAATTGGATTGAGAGAGATCAGATCCAAAGGAAAGAAGAAGAGGAATCTATAGAACAAAAAAAGAAAGAATTAAGGGATTTCATGGCTAGGAGAATAACACACTTAATAGAAGAATAAGAGGACAAGTCAAAGAAACTGAGGGCCAGAGACCTGGTTGTCGAAGTTGAAAGAATGCAAGAAGGCCTAAAGAACTTATCCATGCAAAAGAGAAGAGCACCTACTCCAAAAACAATACAAGAAGAAGTATTAGCCTCGAACCCTATGAAAGACCCTCAGCAGTGTGAAGTTACTATGCCAAGAAACAATAAGAACAAGAATGGAAAGAGGAATCCAAAGATGTAGATCACAGGAAAGAAAGCAAGAAAGCTTAGTAATAAGAAAGCAAAGATAGAAAAATTGCAGGAGGTTCCAGAGAGGACTTCACAGATAAAAGGCTTGTAGAACTTGAACTTCATCGGAATAGCAGAATAGCACAGACTGGCACTTCACCATGGCGAAGCTATATGACTATTGGAGTCATCTCGACCATTAGAACAATGCTCCAGAATGACTAGAAACATAGTTATTGCCGGAAAGATCACCATTGGACCATTGGGATAGTGCCATAACAGATGGAATCGTATTGATTAAGGCATTTCTTCTTGTTGGAGGAATCTGTTACAACGTTGTCTATTTAATCTGTCGCATGTCTCACCGGGGACACTTTTGCAAACTGATATATTCGAGCCCATAGAAAACTCATTGCTACTGYGCTGTGCATTTGAGACCTCTCCAACCTCTTTGTTTACCTTGAACGTCCGTTCACCTATCTGAGACATTCGATCTAGAGCGTGCATGTGGGACAAMCTTARCACATTAGAGAAGTCTATGGAAGAGATCCTGATAGACCTTATGGTTCATAAGGTCATGTACGCAGGAGCACAGGCTTCATCCATGAGAGGATTGAAAGCATCCCTTTCAACTGCACATCGATCTGGGCCTTCCCGAACTGCAACAGAGAAAATAAGTAAGCACCGCGATGACTTGGCGACTGCGAAGCTCATCCCGTCGATATTTCCCAACTATATCCTACCTCTGGCTGGCACAGTTAGTCATGACAGTGTCCTGTGAGATTTCAACTATTCACTGATCACTGCGTACCTCCCAAAGGGGATACACATAGTTGGACCATAGTTGGGACAGATTCTGACACTCAAGATCAGTGATTTTAACTTAGGATACCGCAAAAATTATGGAATGCTCGCACCACATAATTACTTGACAAAGACAATGAGGAAGAAGCCAAAGATAGTCCCTTGGCCGTGGACCATGGATATCACGAGATCCACAATCCTTAATGTGATGAAGATACCGCACTTCGAAAGACATAGGGAGGTTAACGCCTACGTTAAACTCCTCCTGTCATGCTTCCATGGAGGGTACCTATTGTTGGATAGGTGCATCATTGTATATCCAGTTTTGATCCACCATATCACTGGATT
>SNQJ01S0005666.1:78987-106970 GCA_010110895.2 Picea sitchensis | reverse complement strand
AAAGTGTACAGACCAATAACTAATAACATTAGAAGCACAACTTCAGGAGGAAAAGAAACAAGAATCGACAATGCAAGCACAGATGAAACTACTTTCAGTGCTTGAGAATATGAAAAGGTCATAGGAACAATGCGCAGTTCAACAACATGTCCATGCCATCCAGAGTAGAGTCATGGAAGTGACCCAGAGACTCTAGCTGGTATAGGACAAAGCCTACACACTTTTTGAGGAGATCGAGGGACAAGGTGCACAGCTGGAACAAGTGGTCACCACAGTGGAGCAACGCTTGGAAGGACTTTTCGTCGAGATAGTCATTCAGGAGTTCACTGAGCAGGAGGCGCTTTGGTGAAGTAGCAAGTCGAGTCAAGCTCAAGGCCTTCAAAGTAGAATTTCTCATATCAGAGTGACTTGGGACGAGTCATAGGTGAGTGTTGGGGGCATGTTGTCCCTCGACCACGTTTTGGAGAACATTGGTTGTGTTTGACCATTTTTGGGACTTCGCCAGGCTGGTTGAAGACAGAGTTCCTAGGCGAAGCGGGGATCGCTGGATCTCACCCCCTTTTATGTGATTTTTGGGTTTAGGGTTTATGTAACAGGTATGGGATGTCATCCCATGGGTTTACCCATGCTTAGGCCTCTTTTTTAATGTATAAATAGGGCGCTAATCAATGTAAGAGGTAGTAGTGGATGTGTGTGGATTAGTGCAATTATTTGTAATTGGCTTTGTGTATACTGTGTGTTAAGACTTGCAGAGCTAAGTGCACAGACGGTGTAGAGCCTTGGTGCTTGGACCAAACTCGAGGAAGGAGGATCTGGCGAGGTGCATGCATATCTCCTGTCCTATGCGGAGTTGGATTTGTGGCTCTATGCATGTAAGAAGACTGAAGGAGACTAATAAAGAAGAAGAAGAGTTTGTGGATGTAGCCCCACACTGGGGGTGAACCACGTATATCATGTGTTGTGGTTGCTTTGTGTGATGTGGTTGATATGTTATTGATGTGATTTATGCTCAATGTTGTAATATTTATGTATGTTAGATGCATCTGATGTAGTATCTTAGTGACTTATGTGTGAATGAATGCAAGATCTACTTTGATGCTATGTGTTGAATGGTTAGATGTGTTAGATCTTGGTTGCTACTGCGTTGTTCTATAATTAGGGTTTAACTTGCGATGTGAATAAGGGTTAAATATTAATGCATATTATTGTCTAAGTTCTTTGTTAAAGTGTTTTAATCATAGATATGTGTCCTGGCTAGGTTGTAGACACTTGAGTCCTACAACCCCCCTGCCTCTACCTCAAGTGAGACTTCATCTGCTTCGCAGGTGTTGCCGAAATGGCTGGTAGTTAGGGGTTTTTTGGTGCATTATTGAAGCATTGAACCCTGGGTCTTCCCCTGTGCCAACATTATTCTTGTTCAAGGAAGAGGAAGATATGGTAGAATAAATGGTAGAATAGGACAAGGGAAACCAACAACAGAGAGAGTGAGACTTTGTTTCCCATGTGCCTCTTTTGGATGAGAAAGAAATCAAGTGCATGGTTGTGGAGAAGAAGAAACATGATCTTCTTAATAAATACACGAGTGAGGTTCTCATGGAGGAGTAGGTCGAGTCCAAGGAAATGCTCAATATTTATCAATAAGGCACGATATTGAAGATTATGGATCATTAGTTATTTTCCAAATGTTCTTAACTTCTATTAAATATACAATATGGGTGTTAGATCATTCTTGAGGTTGAAAGAGTATTATAATTAATACCTCCACCAAGGTTCCTTTCTTGCCAATCAACTCAAAGGGGATCTAGGAAGCTCTTATTGTAGAGCTTGGTAGTCCTAATTATGCCAAAGTAGGGGCCAAGATGATAGACCTAGAAGGGAACGAATTTGATGTGCTCAGTTCCACCAGTAAAGGCCTAAATTACAAATACTTCAGGACTACAAAATTCCTCCTTGACCTCAAATATATATTATATAATCCCCCTCGAGGGGAAGAAGAGGAGGTGTAGGTATGAAATTTACAAGTGAATTGACATCCGTTCATATTATGGCTACAAGAATGATGAGGACAGTATCTTGGAGAAAGTAAAGTGGCTTATGAAGAAGGAGTTGCAAGCTAGAGCATTGAGGGAGTGGAAAAGGATCAATTCCATGCACTAAATTATGAGAGGCACTAAAGAGTGACCTCTATTTTTGCCTCCCCAAAGAAAAATCTCCACAAAATTTAATTGTGTAGGTTTGCATATGTAGTTTGTGAATTAAATTGTTTTTCTTTTGGTTGTTTTTTTTGTTGCTCCTATTATTTCCATTACCATTGTCTTTGATTCACATAAAATTATTTTTAGGAACATATATATAGATAAAAAAAAATGAAATTATAAATCACGCACATATATAACTAATTTTTTTTATCAAAAATTGAAATTAATTTTATGTTTGCAAAAAAATGTGGAAAATTAATTGGTGCTACTACAATAGTTACTAAGTACCATGATAGGTTATCTATATCAAATAGAAATAACCTCTAGGTGGTGTGGTAAGTCCAACTCATCGGTTCTTCATTGTTAGTCGAGCACCGATATATACATATTAGTTCTTTGTTTTATAAGATGCATCAACGATGAGACATCCAACAAGATGTCATGTTATGCCATTTTGCATATGTTATGTGTGATGCAGTGCCATTTGTTCTATGGAGTGCACCACTTTGTTATTTGTTTTTACTGGTAAATGAGGGGGGGTGATTTGTTATATGCAAAACATCAGTAGTGTAAGTTCCTTGAAGAACCGATGGATTTTTAGTGGTGTATTGTCTTTTATGACCCATTGGTAAAGGGAGAATTTTATAAAACGCACCACTACCATGGCTCTACAATGGATTAAGGGTGCCATGGAAATCCTAATCCTTGAATAAAAAAAATTATTCTCATCGATATCTTTCCAACGGGCTACTATACAATCCAAATGGAGTTTAAATGCATAAGTTGTGGCCTTAGGAAGTTGATGTATTAACCAGACTCCTCGGGGCCTACATTCGTTTTGGCCACTTCATCTCCTAGGGTTAGGGTTTTGGATATTTAGGATTTTTTCCTCTTATTTTTTTATTACTTTATGTTAAAATTTCATTTTTGGCATGTTGTAATGATCATCTTGCAAATAAGCATAGACGACACATTCTAGCTAGTTTGTATTGATTTGCATTTCATAGTCTTTTCCTATTTCATTTATTAATATAATTTGGTTCTCACTATATTATTGTTCTCTCTACAATATTTATGTTTTTGTGTGACCATTCATATTCCCTCCTTTCATTTCATTCTCTATACAATCCACATCATAAAACACTAACAATGACTCCATCTATAACAATGTGATGAATGGTGCATGCATTAACTTCAACCCTTATTTCGAAGGGTGCAAAAGAAGGAAGGTAAGCCTCCCATATATATTATTCCAATCAATTAAAATGATCCTAGATATTGAAGTTTTCATTCTCAAAGTGAGAAGGGTGCCTTCTTGTCTAGAAGGTTTTGAACTGACATTAAATAAAACTTATTCGGTAGTCATGTCACTCTTTAAGGGAAGAGATGAATTCAATGAAGATTGCATAAAATCAACCACTTCATCCACAAATGGATGATTTGGAAGGGGTGGTTGAAGAGTCATGGGTTATTTAGAGTAAAAATATCCTTGATTTGAGTGTTGGAATACTGAGAGGGGGCGTGGTGAATCAATATGATCACTTTATACCACTTTTAACCAAAATATATACTATTTAACTTAACAATATTCAATAGTATATCATCAATGTATCATCTATTAATGCATTCAATTCATATGTATCATAAGCATGTAAACATAATCAACATCACATCAAGAACACATTACACCAGTATTTATGTGGAAACCCAAATGGGAGAAAACCATGGAATGTTTTCTTATATATATCAAGAATTCATTCATAGGAAGAACCAAATTCCAAATTTTCTAGCTACAAGTAGAGGGAGGCTACAACCCCCTATTCTCAAGCTCCAACTTGAAGGAAGATACAACTCCCTGAATTCTCTAGCTCCAACCAGAAGGAGGCTACAACCTCCTGGGTTGTCCGACTCCAACCAGAAGGAGGCTACAACCTCGCGGTTTGTAGGCTTAACCTGAAGGTCGATACAACCACCTATTTCTTAGTATCCAACCTCAAGGAAGCTCCAAATACACGATTCTCCGGTTCCAACCGATTAGTATCCAACCTGAAGGAAGCTCCAAATACCTGATTCTCCAGTTCCAACCGAAAGGAGGATACAACCCCCTTTCCTTTCCATGTCCTGTCACCCTGAAATATAAGTGTAGAACAAGATATCACTACCAAAATCACTACCACTATCAACCCGTCACTATATCCATCCTGTCACATCAACTTGTCATTGTATCCAACCTGTCACTATGACCGATACTTGAATAGATCCTCTCTACATGGATTATACACCAAGGACAACTCTCAACTAGATGTCCAAAATCATGAACACATGCCTCTACAATGCATGTACCAAGATCACCAATATATCATCAAGTACCATGCATCAACCATGTATAAACCATGCTTCAACCTACTCCACAACCTATACCATCAACCATGTACCATAACAAGTTCATCAACCATGCACTGAAGTTGCATCATCAACACATGTACCATACCATGTGTCAACCATGCACATCAACCATGTACATCAACCATCAATACCTGTACTATATCATGTGCCAACCATGCTCATAAACCATGCACACCATAGAACATAACAAGTGTCTCAACCATATACCATATCATTCCATACACCATATTCCAATAAACCAAGACATGAACCAACAATGTATCTCACCAAGTACACCTCAACCAATATGTACCATGCATCCAATGATGTGCCTCAAGTCATAAACCAAAGCTCACAAACACATTCCTCAAGCATGCTCCTCAATATCACCAATATGTAACCTCATAAAAAAAATATATCAAGCCTCAAGTATGCACCATAACATGTAACCAAACCATACACCAAGATAGCCAATGATTTTTCTAATAAATGTACCATAACATCATCGAGATGTACTATATCACATACTATCATTACCATTCATGTACCATAACATCATAAACATAACCCTTAAGAATTAACTTTGATCCTATAGCTGACCTGTATTACTATAAAATGACCTATAACTCTTCCACAGTCCTCAACAACCTGGTACCAAAATCCCTTCACAACCTTTCACAAGTCCTTTTACATATACGTGATTTGTTCTTCTACATCCCACGAATATCCGCACTTTCCTCAACTGCAGCCCATGTACATCCATTCTCTTATGACCTGCAATGAATGGATACCTCAAAATCTATGGTTACTCAAGCTTGTTGCAACTCCAAGACTTTCACCTTCGACCTTTCTTCGTAACCTCGGAAAATGTTGTCACATATTAGCCAAAATATCACAATACTAAACCATAAAAATCACAAGATAGATATTCAATTGTAAGTGTGTAAGTGTTCTTATGAGAGTCTCCTTGAGGTGTTTATATACTTTTTCATTGTAATATCTCTTATTAATTTAGGGCTTATAGGTTTTTATTTACCCCTTTGACCAAGATTTATAACAAACTAGGGGCTTCTTGTCCACTCTTTGGGGCTTCCAAATTTACAAGGCCATATTTCCCTAATCATAAGGAATCATGTGGTGTTCCACATATCAACAAAATTGGCACGACATGTACTATCCATCTGTGATAGTCTTTCCTGCAATTCTACTATCCTTCATGTCCACATTACTTAATAAACTTCGGGTTCCATAACCACACCTACGAGGCTACATGTACACTACATCAAATGTACCCAACTAACTCACAATAAATATTGATCATACAAGTGTCAATCAATTATCCAACATCTATGGACCTCTCCAAGGGTTGACATCAATATCCAAGATCACTCTCCAAGGGTTGACATGAATGAAAACTAACTGTCCAAACCAACTTTCCAACAATACCCCTCTTTGGAATTGATGGTAACACTTAGACATGAAAAAAATCATGTTCATTCTCCCCCTATTATCGTCACTCCTCATCAATGTTTCTATCTCTCACTGTTTGACATCAATGGAAAAGGGTATCTTCTCTTCGGGCTTCTCCCCCTGTCTTCATGCCTCTATTCTTTCTATTAATCTTTGACCAAAGGTTAATTCCCCCTGTCCATATGTCTCCTGATATTGTACCTGATGTAATCAATCATGGGAAAAATAATAGCTCCAAATATGGGTATGTCTCCCTGTTTGTATGCTACTAATATTCTTTTTTGGATCTCTCTCTCTGATGATTTTTCTTCCCTTGACTTTTTTGTAAGATGTAGATCAATGTAGGGTTACCTGTATATGTTTCCTTTCCTCTCTTACAGTGTTGTTTATTTTCCATTGGTTCTTCTTCTTGAATTTCATTGTGTAATATGTAGATCAATGCAGGGATATCTGTATATGTTTCCTCTCCTCTCCTCCAGTGTTGTTTATTGTCCATTAGTTCTTCCTCTTGAATTTCACTGACATATATAAAAAGAATTCAAAATTTCATTTATTCATTTACTTGTCATCTTTACTTGACCATATTGTTCAACAATGTCGTTCTGATGATATAGCTTATGTTGACGATTTCTCTTTCCCTTTTTTGTTGTTCCTTTCATTGCTTTCCTTTCTCTGACCAACTGATCCCAACTGATACAATTGTAAATAAATTTTTATGCATCTTCTTTGACCCATGCTTTTTGTACCTGCTAAACATCTCATGAATATATATCTATCCATAACTCTGGTACTCAACTGTCCACAATGTTGACCCATTTGTCACTGTGTCATTTTGAAGACTACAGCTAATCATCACATGTTCATGTTTATCAGACTAAATCAAAATATGTTCACTGATATGATCTATATTCTCATCAAACTCTACATGTCTGGAACAACCTATACTAAAAATTTCCCTACTTGAATGCATATGTGCGATATAATCATAAACATTTGCCTCTACAACTGCAAACTAATATCTATGTGGGAACAATTCTTTCTCAATCAATCAATTCGTTACTATGTATTTCTACTATCTGAAGGATCTGAATCTGACTCTGCAAACACTTCATACTGCTAAAAATATGGTTATTTTATCTGTAGTATCTACTACATGGACTCCCCCTGTACAACATACATATTTACTGGGAGTCTCCAATTTAGATGGCTCATAAACATACCCACTCTTATGTAGATTAATATTCTTCTTCACATATAGACTCACATCTCTCTGAAATCTGACTTATTTCTTTCTTCCTGTGGATTGATCTTGCACTACAATTCCTGAAAGTACAATATCTTGAACCTGGTCTTTATTCACATGCTCTTCTTTTATTTCTCGTACTATTGCAAATCCTGCGATCTATGGGACCTGATCTTTATTCACATGTTCTTCTTGTTTTCCATTTTTTCTCCAAACCTTCCTATAATTGATATATTCCCTTTTCTCTGTAGATTTGTCTTCATCTTGTACTATTTCCAATATTGAGAGTATGGCTTATGGATGTCCTTCATTCATCTGATATCCCTTTGTCTATTCTTGTTTTCTTTTCCAAACCTTCTTTTATATGATATCAGTGTTCTTTCTTAAGACAATATGCATCATGCTTGTACAATCACGAGCTATGTGTCCATAGTTGTGGAATTTGTAACTTTCAATGTTATGTGGGGCCATATAATAATTTATTTCTTGAACACTTCTTCTATTATCCTTGCAATATGCAACCTTATGTCCAAAGTTAGTAGCATAAAAACAATGACCATAAAATAAATTTACATACCTGGGAGTGGATGATCTTCTTTCTTGTGTAGTCCTTATGAATTCCTTCCTTGGATGATCATGATATTCTCTTATGTGGATCTCTTCATTATGGTTGAAGATTCTTTTCTTCCTGAATGTGGTAGGTCCTGTTGAAGATGTATCTCTATTCTTCTTCTTTGATTCTTGTTGACCATGATTCCTTCCTTTGCGTACTTCTTCATAAATCTTACTCGTTTCTTCATTTTTATTTTTGGGCACCTTGGAATGTTTCTATTCATTCTCTATTGTTGATGTGGATGTTTATGTCTCTTTAACGTTCTTGTTGAGATTGACGATTTTACTTATCAATGTGACAACTTATTCTTCAAGATTCTCAACCTCTTTGTCTTCATCATTTGAATCTTCATGACTTCTTTTGTTTGCTTTTATTCTTCAAGTTGCATCTTCAAGGAGATGATTTATTTTTCAAGTATTTTCTCTTCTTGACCAAATTCTACTTCAATCTGATTTAATTCGTCATTTATTTCCTTAAGATGGTATGTCAAAATATTATCTCTCTTTTATGCTTCCTTTCTTTCAGTTTCCAAATATTGCTTCTCTTCCATATTACTTTTGTGTGTTTCTTCAATCTTTATGACTTCTTCTAGATGAGATTTTAGTTTCATGATGACCTATTGGGATTCTCCCGAATGTTATTGAGAATTATTCTTGGCTAATTGTTCCTCAAGTGACTCGTTCTTCTTCTTTTCTTTGGTTAGTTCATCCAGAGCACTGATTAATTTTGTTTCAAGATAATTTTCCTTTTAAATCTTAGGATTGTGTTCTCTTTCATTGGGTTGTTCTGTCTCTTCACTTTCAATCTTCAAATAAGGGAATTCAATTTCAATATGTCTACGCTTGTCACAATTAAAGCAAAAGAACTCACTTATGTTGATTACAAACTCTTCTTCTTTTGAATATGTATGACATGATGAGAATATTACTTCTTGTTTTGTACCTGTATCTTCTTTAGAAATATCTGAATCTATGATGGGATAAGAATAGATATTATGTAGATTATCCCATAGTTATTTAGCTGATGAAAATTTTCCCACTTTTTCTAGTACTGAATCAGGCAATCCTTTTGTGATGAACTACATTTCTATTTTGTTGTTCTTATTTAATTACTTCTTGGTTGTAGTATTTAGTTTCTTTGTAGAATTGTATCTTGTAACAACTGAGTGCCAAACATCATATCCTTGTGCCTGTAAAAATACTTTCATCCTTCTGCTCCATAACTCATAGTCCAAACCATACTGAAAATTGAACATTGGTACTCCATTCATACTGAACAATTGTACTCCATTCATATTGAACATTGATACTCTGTTATTAGTGTATTCCATTATTTCCATCCAATGGTTAAATTGTTTCCTTAAGGAACCTTGTCATATTCCAATTGTTGGAATACTAAGAGGGAGGGGTGAATCAGTATGAGCACGTTATACCACTTTTAACCACAATATATATTATTTCACTTTAACAATGTTCAACGATATATCATCAATGTGTCACCAATTAATGCATCCAATTTATATGTATCATAAGCATGTAAACATAAGAAAAATCACATCAACATCACATCAAGAACACAATACACCATTATTTATGTGGAAACACAAATAGGAGAAAACCACAGAATGCTTTCTTATATATATCAAGAATCCATTCATAGGAAGCACCAACTTCCAAATTCTCCATTTGCAACTGGAGGGAGGCTACAAACCCCTATTCTTAGGATCCAACCTGAAGGAAACTACAACTCCTTGAATTCTATGGCTCCAACCGAAAGGAGACTACAACCTCCTAGGTTCTCCGGATCCAACCGGAAGGTGGATACAATCACCTAGTTCTCAAGATCCAACCTGAAGGAAGCTCCAACTCTGTGATTATTCGATGCCAACCAAACTGAGGATGCAACCCCATTTCCTTGCACCATCCTACATCTCTAAAATATAACTGTATACCAAACTATCACTACCACTATCAACCTATCATTGTATCCAACCTGTCACTGTATCCTACCTATCACATCAACCTGTCACTGTATCCAACCTATCACTATCATCGATACTCAACCAGATCCTCTCACATGGATCATACACCAAGGACACCTATCAACTAGATATCCAACATCACCAAAAAAATCCTCTACCATGCATGTACCAATATCACCAACATACCATCAATTACCAACTTGAACCATGCATCAACCTATGCCACAACATGTACCATAAAAAGTGCTTCAACCATGCACCAAACTTGCATCATCAACACTTGTCCCATACCATGTGTCAACCATGCACATCAACCATGTACATCAACCATCAACACATGTACCATACCATGTGCTAACCATGCACATCAACCATCAACACATGTACCATACCATGTGCTAACCATTCACATCAACCATGTACATCATACCATGTACAAGTGTCTCAACCATATACCATATCATTCCATACACCATATGCCAATAAATCAAGACATGAACCAACAATGTATCTCACCAAGTAGATCTCAACCAACATGTACCATGCATCCAATGATGTGCCTCAAGTCATAAACCAAATCTCACAAACACATGCCTCAAGTATTCTCCTCAATATCACTAAGATGTAACCTCATAACACAATATACAAAACCTCAAGTATGCACCATAACATGTAACCAAACCATACACAAAGATAGCCAATGATGCTTCTAATCAATGTACCATAACATCACCGAGATGTAATATATCACATACTATCATTAACATGCATGTACCATAACACCATAACCATAACACTTAAGACTTACCTCTGATCCTGTAGTTGACCTGTTGTACTCTAAACTGATGCAGGAGCATCACTCTAACCCAGCTATGTGCCAACTAGACAACACACTCAACGCGCATTCAAGGAGAAGAGAGGCACCAGCCCTCTCGATTTCAAAATTCAAATTCAAATTAAATCAATTAAATGATTGTAAGGCTGGTACAGTCAAAGGTATTCTTATACACATGTTGTACTTAGTGTCACCTTAAATGGTTGTAAGGCTATAGATCTAGATCCAATTCGAACTAGACATCCATTGAATGTAATTTATGAGAGTAGGTGAGATGGAGGGAAGAGCTTGAGGAGCCCCCATCTTGTAAAAAGATCTTAGCATCTTATTTTGGGAGAGGTTTTTGAATATTGAGACAGAGCATGTAGAAAAGGGAGGAAGAGAGGAGTGTCGAGACTTTGTTGCAGTCTGAGCTCATACCCATTGTAAACAGATATTCTGAGATAATACAAAGAAGTTTTTCTTGCACATTTGTTTCTACGTGCTTATGTGTCTTTCATGAATGCTATGTATGTGTTCATTATATGTTGTAGATGTATGTTAGTTTACATTTGCAGGGATAGACAGAGTTTATTTTATGTTGAGTTTCTTTGATTTTAGTCTGGTTCTTTGTGGCTTCATGCAAGAGGTTACATGATGGAATACCGAGGATTTTGAAGGCTAGTGCATGAGTGCCCTTTTCAGTTCTTTGGAATTCAAGCAGAGACATGCCAGGAGGGTGCACCAGAGGAGTAATAGGCTCAAGGGTGAAGCCTCAAGGTTTTTGAATACCTTGAAGGTAAGACTATGCAGAGGAGGGCACAAAAAGACGACAAAATCACTGTGAATTTTGTGAAGCTTCACTAGGAGGGCATCGAGTGAATGCATGAGTGCACCCAAGAGAAATCTCTTTCGAGTTCGAGGAGAAAATAATCAAATTAATATACTTGCAGAGCTGTCGAACGCTCTGTATCTCAGCAAGGAGTGCTTGAGTGCAAGATTTCCAGGAGGGCATCAAATTCCCCTTTGAAGGGAAATACAAGGGTTGTGTTCCTTAGATATTCGAGCAGGAAAAGCTCAGGACGGATAGCAGAGTTGTGTGTAGGAATCCTGCAAGGAGTGAAGAGGTAGAGAACCTTTTCGAGGTTTCATAGTGAGTGAAGATCAGGAGGAATAGTGACTTTGCGCACAGAGCAATAGCAGAAAGGAGAAGAAGGTCAAGAAACCTTTGAGGTTTCTGAGTTGACAAAGCTCAGGAGGGGAAGAATTTCCATAACGCAGATGAGACCCAAAGGAACCGGGATTGCAAGAGAAGCATCAAAGGCCAAGACATTCAAGTGTCAGAACTCCTCCAAGGGAAGGGAAGAAGCGCAAGCTCATGAGGAGGAGCAACAATTGTCATTGGTTTGGAAGAAGTGGAGAATCTGGACTGTCCAAATCTACGTTCAAACACTCAGACATATTGTGAAGGAGAAGAGATTAGAATGGACGGTGGAGAGCCTTCATGAGGAATTCTCAAATAACCATAGACCGTTAGATCATATAGAGTCGCATGGAGGATAATAGTGGGATCATTCAAAGTCTCAATGCACAGGGAACAGATTTGAACCATCAGATCTGGGTACAAATAGTCGCATGCCATTGGATCATTTCATGAATTTGGGGTTCGTGAGTTTGGAGGACAAGCCAAATTCTTGGTCTCTCCAAGTCTCGAGTCGTGAAGTGTCGAGCACTGAGGACTCGTGTGGACAGGTGGTACATCCTATAAGTGGAGACCACGTGGTTGACAGGTGGCACAAACATACAATGCGCAGAAAAAGGTCGAAGTAGTGGCACAAACACATACAAATGCTGTAAAAAGGTCGTATGGGTGATAGGTGGCATACATGTGTCATTATGGAGGAGTCAATACCCTGTTGACCTATATCGTGTTTCGTGGACTCAAGGGAGGAGCCCGAGTGTTCAACACTCTAACTCATGAATCCGCGAGTTGTGAGAGGTGCTAGAGTTAAACTCTAGTCAGAGATCACTTGTAAAGGTGCTAACGAGGAGGATCCATACCAATATAGCATCTCGGTTATCAGAGTTTTGAGGCGGAAACAAAACGCTAGGTGTCTCGACACGCGTAAACGCGGATGCGCCAAATAGATTGGCCCTAGGTCATAGGATAGGGGAACATGGAGAGAATCCAAGGGAGGATCTAGAGTCCATTAAGCCTTATTCCAGGGTTTTGGGACTTGAAGGAGTCGGGGGACTCAACGCTGGGATTCGCGTGAAATCGCAAATTCTGATGCACTTATTATGTAGGCTTGTGGTCACAGGGTCATGGTCACATGGAGGGAGCTCATTCCTAGTGCTGTTCGCATGGGCTGAGTTCAAATTTGGAACTGTGGATTTTTTCGTTGAAGGTTCAATCAGAGAACTAAAGAGCTACTTCGCTCATCACAATAGAAGAATGATCCCTAATCGAGGTCGTGCGGGACCCACCAGGTAGAGGTAGGGTCCAAGCATCAAGTGGTATTAGAGCCCTGCTTATTATTCTGTGGCGTGTAGGAGATAAAGAGAAAACTATGATACACACCATCAAGTGGTATTAGAGCTTGCACATAATTGATTTCTGTAGGGTGAGGAAGGAAGACAAAGTGTTGATGCTCTATGTGAAAAGATTGCCGTGTGATGTAGCAACAAATGGTACAATTGGGTGGATTGTAGGAGATGTTGGAAGTGCTCTTAGTCACAGAGTGACAACAATGGACTTGCTAGGAGGGAAGGTAGGAGGATGAAGATGGATACTGAAAGCCATAGGAATGATCAAGGCAAGGACCACTAGTAGAAGGGAAAATATGAAATGGACAAAGAACTCACTAAGGTGAGGGAGAGATTGGAAAATCTTACATTGGATATGTAGAAGGATACAAGAGAATGATGGATATATGAATGGCCCGTGAAAAAGGTAAAATGGTCAGACATTCGTAAATTATTGGCTAGAGAACAATGAAGGCTGATAAGAGGATGGTTGAGGTACGTCAAGACCTCAATGAATTGGAGGAGGAAGTGGTTCATGTGTGTGGACCATAATGGGAGAAATCTCAGCGATGATGAGGAGAAGACATCACTAGAACATCTCAGAGACTGCCAAGTGAGAAGCGAGGAACTTTCAAGTTGCCAGGTGGGCAATGAGATGGGATCATTGGAGGATCTCATAGACTTCTAGGAGGAAATAGAAGAAATCCCATATTTCCAAGTGGGGAAGGGAGAGAAGATGAGCTCAGAGGTGAGTTCATATCAACAAGGAGATCTGACAGAGAAGGATCAGAGATGCCTTCTGATCATTGGAGGAATTGCGGTATTCCTACCACATAGCCTAGTAGAGGCCAAAGAATGTGGTGTAGATGAAGTAGCAAGAGAAGGACAACCAGTAGTGACTGTCAGAGAGAGAGAAGAATTGGAGCAGGTGTTGATATCTACCCCAACAGAAGAAGAGAATGAAGATAAGATACTCACTCCATGGGAGAAGGAGTTAGGAATGCTGGAGGATTGGTTGAACAATACAAAGCCAGTAGATTATTGTCATGAGCAGACAGTCACACAGATTGAAGGAAAAGAGAATTCAGAGAAATTGCTCAAACATTTCAACCAAGAAGCCAAATAGATGATGACTGTAGTGCTGAGATATGCAGTAGAAGATGATGCAATATTCCAGTCTGGGGAGCAGCTGGAGAAAGTTGGAGTTCAACCAGCTCAAGGAGAACTGGAAGTAGAAAAACTATCAAAGGAAGTGACTAAGAATTAGGTTAGTCAAGAGGAGATTGCAGATGTGGAGTATGCAATAGAGTGGCAAGTCAAGGCCACAATAAATGGAGAAAACAACATGGGGGATCCGATTAATCTACCCATGGATCTTTGTGAAGAGAACATGTAGAAAAGAAGGTTGCATGAAGGGGAGAGCCAACCATTTGAGAAGCTAGAAGAAGTGATCAAGGAGATAAGGATGTTGATGGTGAAGTCAGCACAGGAAGCTTCCAGTGAACAGAAGATAAGCAAAAGGGAGCCTACCATAGCAACAGGGAATAAGAAGCAGCAACAATAGCAACAAGGAGATGGAGCGGATGGACAACTCCAGAGAAATATTTGGGATCCAGGTGGATTTCAAAAGCAAAGCTAAGAAGCTCATGAGTAGAAGCTCATCAATTTTTTGCAACAGTGGAGTATGATGCAGGAGCATCACTCCAACCTAGATACATGTCAACTATACAGGACACTCAGTGCACATTCAAGGAGAAGAGAGGCACCAACCCTCTCGATTTCAAAATTCAAATTGAAATCAAATCAATTAAATGATTGTAAGGATGATACAGTCAAAGGTATTCTTATACACATGTTGTACTTAGTGTCACCTTAAATGGTTTTAAGGATATATATCTAGATCCAATTTGGACTAGACATCCACTGAATATCCATTAAACGTAATTTATGAGAGTAGGTGAGATGGAGGGAAGATCTCGAGGAGCCCCCATCTTGTAAAAATATCTTAGCATCTTATTTTGGGAGAGGTTTTTGAATATTGAGACAGAGCATGTAGAAAAGGGAGGAAGAGAGGAGAGCCGAGAATCTATTGCAATCCAAGCTCATACCCATTGTAAACAGATATTATGAGATAATACAAAGTCATTTTTCCTTCACATTTGTTTCTATGTGTTTATGTGTCTTTCATGAATGTTATGTATGTGTTCATTATATTCTGTAGATGTATGTTAGTTTACATTTGCAGGGATAGACAAAGTTTATTGTCTATTGAGTTTCTTTGATTTTTGTCTGGTTCTTTGTGGCTTCATGCAAGAGGTTGCATGACGGAATACTGAGGGTTCTGAAGGCCAGTGCATGAGTGCACTTCTAAGTTCTTCGAAATTTAGGCAGAGACGTTCCAGGAGGGAGAACCAGAGGAATCATAGGCTCAAGGGTGAATCCTCAAGGTTTCTGAATACCTTGGAGGTAAGACTGTGCAGAGGAGGGCACAGAGAGAAGACAGAATCACTGTGAATTATGTGAAGCTCTGTCAGGAGGGCATCAAGTGAATTCACAAGTGCACCCAAGAGAAATATTTATCGATTTAGAGGAGAGAAGCATCAAAGGAAGATACTCGCAGAGTTGTCGAACGCTTTGTAGGTCAGTAAGGAGTGCTTGAGCGCGAGATTTCCAGGAGGGAATCAAATTCCCCTTTGAAGGGAAATATAAGGGTCGAGTTCCTTAGAGATTCAAGCAGGCAAAGCTCAGGATGGATAACACAGTTGTGTGTAGGAATCCTGTAAGGAGTGCAGAGGTAGAGAAACCTTTTCGAGGTTTCAGAGTGAGTGAAGCTCAGGAGGAACAATTCCTTTGCGCACAGAGCAATAGAAGAAAGGAGGAGAAGGTCAAGAAACCTTTGAGGTTTATGAGTTGACAAAGCTCAGGAGGGGAAGCATTTCCATAACGCAGATGAGACCCAAAGGAACTGGGCTCGCAAGAGAAGCATCGAAGGTCGAGACCTTCAAGTGTCATTAATATTCCAAGGGAAGGGAAGAAGCGCAAGCTCAGGAGGAGGAGCAACAATTGCCATCGGATTGGCAGAAGTGGAGAATCTAGACCATCCAAATATACATCTAGACACTCAGACATATTGTGAAGAAGAAGAGATTGGAACGGATAGTGGAGAGTCTTCAGGAGGAAGTGGCAAATAGCTGCAGACCGTCAAATCATACAGAGTCTCATGGAGTATAATAGCGGGATCATTCAAAGTCTCAATTCACAAGGAATGGATCTGAATCGTTAGATATGGGTACAAATAGCCACAGGCCGTTGGATCATTTCGTGAATTCATGGTTCGTGAGTTTGGATGGCAGGCCAAATTCTTGGTCGCTCCAAGTGCGAAGTGTTGAGCACCGAGGACTCGTGTAGATAGGTGGTACATCCCGTAAGCAGAGACCACATGGTTGACATATGGCGCAAACATACAACACGCTGAAAAATGTCAAAGTGTGTGATAGGTGGCGTACACACGTCACTATGGAGGAGTCAACACCCTGTTGACTTATCGCATTTTTGGGATTCGTAAGGGAGGAGCCCAAGAATTCAAAACTCCAACTCGCAAAGCCACGAGTTGTGAGAGGTGCTAGAGTTAAACTCTAGCCGGCAGTCACTTGTAAAGGTGCTAACGAGGAGGAGACATACCCGTATCACTTATGACCTGAAACTCGAAGATACCTCTGAAACTAGGGTTACTCAAGATTTCTACAACTCTTATACTTTCACCTTCGAACTTTCTTCGTAACCTTAGAAAAATGTCGTCACAAACTAGCCAAAAAATCACAATACTAGACCATAATAATCATAAGATAGATATTCAATTGTAAGTGTGTGAGTGTGCTTATGAGAGACTCCTTGAGGTGTTTATATAATTTTTCATAGTAACCTCTCTCCTTAATTAGGGATTCTAGGTTTTTCTTTATCCCTTTGACCAACACTTATAACAAACTATGAGATTCTTGTCCACTCTTTTGGGCTTCCAAATTTACTAGGGAATATCTCCCTAATCGTGAGGAATCACGTGGAGTTACATATATCACCAAAAATGGCATGACATATACTATACATATATGATAGTATTACATAAAATTACACTTTACTTCATGTACATATTCCTTAATCAACTTTGGGTTCCATAAACACACCTCTGAGGCTACATGTATACTACATCAAATGTACCCACTTAACTCACAATCAATCTCAATCATACAAGTGTCAATCAATTGTCCAACATATATGGACCTATCCAAGGATTGAAGTCAATCTCTAAGGGTTTCCATAATTCTCCAAGATCACTCTCCAAGGGTTGTCATCAATGACAACCAACTGTCCAACATAGAGAACCACATTATCTATACCTTTACAATGGTAGGGAATATATGAGAAAAATATTCTCCCTTGCAAATATTACAGGAAAACTTAGGATTGCATCCTATACTAGGTTTCTCAATAGTATCTATACTTCCACCCTTATACACATTATCTAGTTTTTTTCCCCTGACGTGAATTGCATTGATTGGAGACTTGGCCCTAACATGACTTGCATTGGTTGGTGGCTTTCCCCCATGTCTTCACTTTTTATTCTTATTCTTCATATTTTTATTACTGATGGACTTATAGGCACTAGATATATTAAGCATAACACTTTCTCCAAATGAGGTATAAGAAGGAGGAGTTGATTTCATTTGTGAAGAAATTAAGGGGTCCAAATAGTTTTGATGCCACTGACATAATTTTTTTACTTATAAAGCACTATGAGCATTCAGGACATTCAAAGTGGAAAATAGAAAAATTGATCGTCCCATAGTTAATCTGGAAATGTTCAAAGTAACCATCAAAGGGGTACCAATGTTTCCAAATGAAGTAAAAGAAAAGTGTCCTCTTGTAAAGGGGTGTCTTGGTTGATACATCCAGGAACATCACCCATAAGGTTTTATTCAAATAAAAAATGAATCTCTAAGTATTTCTATGGGTTTGAAAATTTACAATTACAATCAACACATACCTACAAAAACTTCCTAAGATTCACCCAAGAAAACACACTCTTCCAAAATCCAACCTAGGGTGATTAAGTCCTGAGTCCAACTAGTAAAGAATTGAAAAGTGTCTTTCAAATTTTATCATAGGATTATGAGGGCCCTAATTAAACTAGTGAAAGTGTGATACATAGTTATAATAAACCTCAAGTAATAATCACCCAAATTTCAAGTACCCTTGTGAATATAGGCACCCTATAGGGGAGCTGAGTTGGAATTTATGCATTTGTATTAGTTATTACAATCACTTCCCACTTACATTCACCTATGTGGAACCTATGAAAAGAAACTATGGTTACCACTTCACAACCAACAAATGAGTGAACAAATCACTCAACCTATGTTTGTGTATGGGTAGGAAATATAAGACTTCATCTTGCAACCAAAAATTTATAGAAAAGGTATCACCCTGAGGACTTCCCAATTCTACCAAATCTTGATTACATGCATATCCCACTAAACAGGCAAGAGGGGATAATATCTACAGTTTATTAGATTTATATCATGCTTGGCATGAATGTGAGGTGTGCTTTCCCAACAAGTGTCTTTTGACACTAATTCATTCTACACTCTTTACTAGTCCTTATTTTCATTTTCACAATGTTGGAGAATTGACTCTCCAAACCTACATTAAGGCCCTAAAATCCTATACTATTATAAATTTTCTATCAAAGAAAAACAAGTCTAGTTCATTTTATTCATCTTTGATTTTAATTGTTTCTTTTACACAAGGGGGATGCATAAGTGAGAAAATGATGGTTTTCTCAAATGAAAAACTCTATAGAAAAGGTATCACCATGAGGAATTGCCAGTTCTACCAAATCTTGATTACATGCATATCCCACTAAACAGGAAAGAGGGGATAATATCTACATTTTATTAGATTTATATCACTCTTGGCGTGCATGTGAGGTGTGATTTCCCAACAAGTGTCTTTTGATACTAATTCATTTTACACTCTTTATTAGTCCTAGTTTTCATTTTCACAACGTTGGAGAATTGACTCTCCAAACCTACATTAAGGCCCTAAAATCCTAGACTATTATCAATTTCCCATCATAGAAAAACAAGTCTAGTTCATTTTATTCATCTTTGATTTTAATTGTTTCTTTTACACAATGGGATGCATAAGTGAGAAAATGATGGTTTTCTCAAATGAAAAAAATATAAAAAAGAGAAATCTCATAAACAAAAACATTTATTTAAACTTGAAAAAGATTCTTGAATTAAAAAAAATTGAAAAGTACAAAAACCATGAAAACCTTTTCAAATCCTAAATGCAATGCAACTTTTCATGGAAAATATTCAAACCCAAGAAAAACATTATTTTCAATTTTCATGATATCGTTATAATGAAATAAATCTACTCTTTTCATTTAAATGCAACCACTCCCAATGCATCAAACTACCTAAGATATTCCTATGTGAATCAAAAGAACATGTTTTATGATTTTTTTTCTTTTATTTTAATGGGAAATGATGCAATAAAATACCATAGTCACTACTTATAACCTTCAAGACAAGATCCAAAATCCCCAAAATTCTATGGAATTGAGAAAATAGAGAGCAAAAATTTGAAAATTTTCTTTTAGTCTACTACAGGATAAGATTGTGTGTTTCTTTAAGGAAACTAGTAGTGTGGCTACTAGTCTTGTGAAGTAAAATCATGGTTAGGCCATCACTATCAGTGAATACAGTTATAGTCTTGAACTAGAGAAACTTATAAAAAAAAAAAATCAAACCCAAACCTTGAGTCTCACCTGCCATTTTTCCTCTTAGAGGAAAATACAATACAACAAAGACCAAGAAATGGCCCCTAAAACTACTAGGTTTCAGAGAAATAACCCAAGGAAAGAAGAATTCATAGAATTATTCCCTAGTATGGCTTTTGGTTCTATTTAAAGGGTTTTTACACCTCTTTGTGTGACAAATATCCCCTATGAAGGGGTTGCGACTACAATAATAGACAAAAGGTAAAATAGTTGAGAGAGATGCTTTCCCTATATGATGAATTGAATTGTTGAAATGAGAAGAATTTAGGACAAGAAAGAAACACATTGAAACAAATACCTTCCCCTTATTTCTTATGCAAAATCTTCATCACAATAGATTATTACACCATATCACTAAGATACTTGCACACAAGAAAACAACTACACCTTTCTCCAAACACTTTTATCCATCTAGTAATTCGATTCAAATAACCTAGCAAATAACTTACTTATATAAATATATATTCTAACTTAGCAAGAACTTCAACAAACGCGACAAATTTTGGGAGGGAAATAAGAGAGATCTTAATAATATGATGAAAAAGTACAATAATCAATTATACACCTTAGCATGTAAATCAATGCCTCCTTCATCCAACATTGTATTTCTTTGGATCTAGCCACATACTAGATCACCCTTGGTTTTTTGCAAGTCAAAAATTCTTATGCAGTGAAGACAAACCCAACAAGGTACTCCAAACTTCTAGAAGAAAGGACTATATACTTGGAAAAATATTTTTTAGTAAGACAAGGATGTATGGATTTGCAACACTAGGTAATTTCTTATCTCTCAACATATATGTCTCTATGTTCACCTCAAATTTTGATGATTCATAGCACATGGATTTGTGGTCTTGTGGTGTATCTCTGTAATAATTTCCCAACTCATAGACTTCCTTTTATATGATCAAAACGAAGTTAGAATATTTGGGGGTATATGCCAAATAGGCATCTAAAATCCGTTAACCACAACCATGGTTATCCATTTTGCACACTTTCAATATTTTTGAGCCATTTTGTAGGTGATCTCTAGTTGGTAAGGGAAAACATGCGATCAAACAATAGTTGTTGGAGTGAAAGTCACAGTGAGGTGTCAAATAACTTTGACAAGTGTTTATGCAAATAAAAAAAAAAACATAATGATGGGATAAAATCAACTCTTTGACCATAGGGTGGTAAAATATGGTATAACATCTATGTATTTAATATATATTTAAAATATGGTATAACACTTGGGTGAGTGTTTAGTATCATGTTTAAGCAAGAAACAATCATAAATATCCTTATTTACAGTCGAGGCAGAGTATATTAAGCAACAACATGTTGTACAGAGGTTCTATTGATGAAACAAACTTTGACAGATATATAGGTTGAGTATGATGATTCCATTCTAATCTATTGTGATAATACAAGTGCCATAAGTATCTCAAAGAACTCGGTGATGCACTCCAAAATGAAGCACATTCAAATCAAGTATCATTTTCTACAAGAACAAGTTGCAGAGAAGAACATCAGAGTTGAATATATGGGCACAAAAGAACAAGTGGAAGACATCTTTACAAAACCACTTCCATGGGAACCCCTTGAGTATCTTCGCCAGAGACTAGGAGTAATTTATACTCCAAAATTAATGATTTTGAATGCTTATCTTATATGTCTTAGATGTACATGAGGAAGCAACATAAATAGGACAAAGGGGGAGAGATTTATCATATGCAAAGGTAAATTCTTGGAGAGATAGCATACATACATGTTTCCAAGGGGAGATATTGTCACAAGGGAAGAATGAGCAATATGAATTCAGAGTGATACCCTTTGTGAAAGGGGGAGATATTATTCATATGAAGGGAGAGAGTATAATCAGAGGATTATAAACACAAAGAAAAATCAAAGGCATGTAGACAAGGGGAGCAGCCCCAAGGAGAGTTCAGTCAAGGGGAGCAACCCCAAACAGAGATACCCTTTTCCATTGATTCCAAAGGGGGAGAGATAGAAATATTGATGAGGAGTATAAGCATGAATGTTATCATGACTAAGTGTTTCCATCAATGTTGGTGTTGCCATCAATGGCAAAGGGGGATATTGTCAAACAATTGGCTTAGGTGGATGGATAGTTGGTATGGATTGTTTGTTGTCATTGATGTCAACCATTGGAGAGTAATATTGTAGATGGATGTCAACCCTTGGAGAATGTCCGGTAGAAAATCTGGGTAGCACAAAGGTTTGGGTAATGGATCCAATGTTGTTTCATGTAGAATGGTATTAGTTTTAATATATTTGAAGGTAAGACTATTCTATATGGATATTAAATGTCTTTCCATTTCTGGTGGTATGTGGAACGTCACATAACTCCTCATGGTTATAGAGTTATGGCCATGTGAAGTTGGAGAACCTAGGTTTGGGTAATGGACCCAAGTTTGTTTGATGGATAACTGTATGAGTTTTGATATATTTTCAAGTAATAATATTATATATGGATAGTATATTTCATGCCATTTCCAGTGGTATGTGGAACATCACATAAATCCTCACGGTTAGAGAGTTATGGCCATGTGAAGTTGGAGAACCCTCATGAGTCATCTAGAAGCCCCAAAAGGTCAAAGTTGTCAAAGTGGTTTAAGAGATTTTTAGAAGGTAAATAATAAAGTGAAGTGATGATTGTACTATAATTCAAAGTGAATACAAAACAAATTATTTAAATAATAAAATTAATGGAGAAATTACTAAGTTGACAAGTGGTTAGAAGTGGGTTAGCCCTAAAATAAGGAAAGTGGTTTAAGATGGTTAGAAGGTAACCCCTTGAGGTAAAGTGAAGCGATGAGTGTACTATAAGTCAAAGTGGATACAAAATAAATTATTTAAATAATAAATTTAATGGATAAATTACTAATTGGAAAACTGGTTAGAAGTTGGTTAACCCTAAAATAAGGAAAGTGGGCAAATTGACCTAGAAGATCCTTCTAAGGAAGCTACTTGGAGAGTATAAATAAGAAGCAAGGCTCTCTCATTTTACATCAAACTTGAGAATATTGAATATTTATAGTTGACTGAGGTAACCAAAGGATATCTAAGCCGAATTTCAAAGGGAAGGTGAAGAAAAGAAGGCCGGAATTCAAGGGAGGATAAATTCTTTTGATGATGTTTTCTAAGGTATGTTATTTACAGGTCATCTCACCATTGTCGCAATAATTTTTTTTCTAGAAATATTCAGGCCATGAAATTGATAGGGCATTGAGGTAACATATCCAAGTATCTGTGCTAAACATTTCATCTTGTGGGTCATTTTATTTTTTTAGTTACACTCCATGGAAAACAGGGTTTGTGGCTAGTCCTAAAACTAGTCTAAAACAGGTGTTTCGGGTAAAAATGTCATAACGTCTTCATAACAGATCCAAATTTAGTAAGAACAAATGTGTTGGTTAGAGTACAGTCTTTAGTATTCTTTGTAACATTTTTATATCCATTCAACAAACATTCTGTGTGGGGCACGCTCTACAATGTCGTTCTCTAGAATAAGCCAGAATTCAACAAGGTATGCCATTTTTGCTATAACTTCTTTTCTGAGAGGTTCCAAGTAGTGACACATGGATAAATTGCATAAAAAAAATTGAATAACATTGTGTACTATTTTCATATATTTATTCATTACATTTACATAGTTATTATTATTTCAAGTTAGGGTTGTTGACTAATCCAAAACTAGTCATGTGAGACTAAAGAAAAGTTTGATGAAAATGCTAGTCTATTGTTGTTAAAGTTAAGGAAGGTTTGCAGGTATGTGATCATATACATCAGGTTTATTAAAGAGTTACAAATCAGATTTGGATGATGAAATTTATGGGGGCTTTTGGTTGAGGTACATGTTGGGTACATGGTTGAGACAAGTAGTTGATGAGTTGGTAATTACATGAGGTGTATAGTTGATGATGTTGGTACATATTGATGAGTCATAGTTGATTAGTAGTTGATACATGATTGGTACATACTTGGTACATGGTTGGAGGCACATGTTAGTAGTATTTTTTAGACATGTTTTATGGATTATGTAGCATACTTGTATTGGTATATTATTAGAATCACATATTGATCTTGGTGATGATTATGAGTTGTTGTGTTATGCTTGGTTTTCTCATTCTGTGGTTTTCTCCCTCTTTGGGTTTCCATGTAAAACACTGGTGTACTGTGTATGTGTATGATTGTTCATTTATTCATTTCTTATTTGCTCTGCAGTTATTGGATGATAATGCTACATTGATATAACACTTGGATTATATGGTTAAAATGGACAAAATTTCTCTATTACTTATTCACCCCCCCTCTTAGTAATCCAACAATTGGTATTAGAGTTAGGTTCCTCCAAGAAACAGTTTAATCACTGGAAGGAGATAGTGGATTATTCTGAGAATGGAGTACCAATGTTTAATGGTCATAATTCTTTTAAGTATGAGATGTGGATCATAAGGACGAAAGTGTTTTTACAGGCACACGGACATTATATTTGGCTATCAGTTGTTACAGGATATGATAGTTTAAAAAGGGAAAAGACTGGAGTCTTGGTGATTGATCTTAGTGAGTAGATATGATTTGGTTAATAATATTGATGAGACAGGTTGTTGTGATAGGTTGTTTGGACAAGTTGTTGTGACATGTTATTTGTACAGGTTTGGTGCATGGTTGTTGCACTTGTTCATGGTACAGGTTGAGGTACAGGTTGGTGCATGGTTGATGCACTTATTTATGGTACAGGTTGATAACAGGTTGAGGTAAAGTTTGATGCATGGTTGATGCATGGTTCAGGCTATTGGTATAGGTTGTTTGGTGCAGGTTGATTGGTAAAGTTTTATAGCAATATATCTCACAGTGATAGTGTGACAGTGGTTCCATAATTCTAATTATATGTTAGGTTGGCTGGACGGGGTAAGGACAAGTGGTTGTATCCACCTTCTGGTTGTAGCCTCCTTCTGGTTGTAGCCTCCTTCTGGTTGTATCCAGATAATTGGGGAGTTGGATCTTCCCTCAGGTTGTAGCCTGCAAAACTAGGGGGTTGGAGCCTCCTTCCAATTGTAGCTGGAAAACAAAGAAAGTTGGTGATTCCAATGAATGTAATTCTTCAAGACATATAAGAAAAAGAATTATGTGGTTTTCTCCCGCTTTGGGTTTCCACATAAAACACATGTGTAATGTGTATGTGTATGAATGTTCATTTTTTCATTGTTTATTTACTCTTCAATTATTGGATGATAATGCTACATTGATATAACACTTGGATAATACGGTTAAAAAGGAAAAAATTGCTCTATTACTGATTCATCCCCCCTCTCAGTTATCCAACAAGATTTAGATACTATTAATAATAATCTAACTACTAAATACTATACATACATACATATTGTGTGGTGTTATTCTTAGAGAGTTGAGTAGCAGTTCATGGTATGAAATTGTGTTAAATAACTAGCAATTCATAATGATTAATATGCTTATGCCATATATTTATGGTTTCTTTTGTGTCATTCATCTAATATTTTAAAAAGTCATGTGTTTTAGGATGCCTATTAAGTACTATAACTTTTCATTTAATTGATGCACATCCATACCATTCACCACTACTTAGTTCCCCAACAATAACACCACACAATCTTGGTAACTAGATATACACTTAGTTTGATTAGTACATACAATCAAGTGAGATCATTTACAAAACATATAGGTGAATAAAATCATAATTAATAAATTTGTTTGCAGGTAGGAGATAAGGAATTAAAATGTAACAAAAAGAATTGTCTCTCACCAACCATTGATAAAAAAAAACAAGAAAGATAGAAAACTTGAATACCTTGAGTGATAGTCCACAATGATCATTAGCATCAACCTTGCCAACATTAGTGTTAAGAACCAAATATCAATATAACATATAAAAACCTCAGAAAAAGTACTCAACGCCTTGAAAAAGAGATAATTTCAGATAATAAGGCTCTTCAAGGGGGCAACCTCCTTTTACCCCACTTAAATGTTCAAGTACAAGATGATTCCAAATGAAAGTTTCTCCTTGGTATATATAGGAGACTAGGAGGTATAATTACAACTAATGGAATAAAGCCAACATAAATAAAATAACATTACTAATGTAATATGCCCCAATTAAGGGGTAATGAGCCAATATTAGGGCTTAACATGCCCCTCCCCTNCTGAAACCATCTAAAAATGAGAAAAATTTCTTCCCTGACAAACTGTCTAACACCTGATCAATGAATGGTAATGGAAAGTGATATTTTTGAGTAGCTTTATTTAAGGCTCTATAATCCACACATACTCTCCATTTCCCGTTTTTATTAGGAACTATTACCAACGGGGAAACCCATTCACTGTCTGATATAGGATATATAAACCCTGCGTTGAGCAATTTTTGAAGTTCTTCTTTAAGGATTTATCTTAAATTAGGGTTCATTCGGCGTTGATATTGGCAGATCGGTCGACAATCTTCCTTAATATATATTCGATGAGTACATAATTTGGGAGAGATTCCTTTCATATCTGTATAGTCCCATGCGAATGCTTCTTTATTTTCAAGAAGTAACTTCATTAATTGTTGTGTTTCAACATCTGTTAGGTTAGGGTTTATGTTCAGTGTTTTGCCAGGTTCAATTTCTATTGGTATGCTTTTAGAAGAGATGGTGGCAAATGTTTGAGGTGGGTTTTCAGAGTTAAGGTTTTCTTGATTATCTGACTCCAACAGTGCATCTAGTTGGTTATGAGTTTATGGAGTCACAGAAGAGGGTTCACAAATAAAATTATTAATTACTTCATCCTCAGTGGCATCTTTAAGGCTTAAGGCTTGTTCGATAGTCAATATCAGTTGAGTAAGTTTATCATCAAAGTCTACCCATACAGAATTATCATTATTAATCAAGGGTGTAGTGTCAGGGTAGAGGGTAATCTATTTAGTTTCGTAACCATTGGAAATTGTCATTGAACCTAATCTACAACTGATAAAAGCATCTGTTGTGGCTAGCCAAGGCCTGCCCAAAATTAGAGGGTGGCCCCCCAACTTTGTTTTAGGTTGTAATACCACAAATTCAGCCGGATAATTCCAAGATTCCACTGAGATAATTAGGTCTTCAATGACTCCCTCCGATTTAATTGTGGATCGGTCAGCGAATTCTAGGATAGTTGGGGTGTCTCTGATTTCATTTTGCAATTGTAATAGTTGTGAGGTTTCTAGAGTCATAATATTGATAGCGGCACCTAAGTTTACCAAGACTTTAGGGATTATCATTTTTCCAATTTGTACTGATATGGTAGGGTGGTCGGGATCACCATATTTAATTGGGGGGGATTTACCTGACATTAGTGCAGACAAGTCACCCATAACATGGACTGTGAGGGGATCCTTAATTTTCCTACCAGGTTTCTTAACACAAATGTCTCGCATAGTCCTGGCATAAATTGGTACATCTTGGAGTGGTTGTAGTAGAGGAATTTTGACATAAATATTTTGTAATTCCCCTAGAATATTGAAAGCCAGTGGCTCAGGCATTTTAGTCAATGCTAAATGCTCAGGAAATGGTGGTTTTGTTGTTTTAGCAGCAGTGTTAGATGATGATTGTACCTCTTCAGGTACATCATGCTTTTTTGTTTCCTCTTTATCATAAGAGGTAACATCAGTTATGATAGGTTCTACTATTCTCCCAGATCGTAAATGAATATCATTAAATTGCGCAAGGAGAAGAGAAAATGTAGGCTGGTTATGAATATCAATGCACTTCACAACTTTATTATTGGGGTTAGGGTTAGGTTGTACAGGTAGTTGGGGTTTGATCATTTGATTGTTTGGTGGAGTACCTGATGGTAAGGAGAGTGGTTGCAGAAATTGTGATTGAGGTAATTGATTTGGGAAGGGGGGTTGTTGTCC
>SNQJ01S0005666.1:49064-62186 GCA_010110895.2 Picea sitchensis | reverse complement strand
TATATGTGCAGTCAATGTGGGGACATCTACTATCAAGAAGGCTACAAAGTAATTCAAATTCCAATGCCAAGAGCTTCCCCTGCACCTTTGACTTTTGCAGTCAAAGAAGAACACCCTGCTGTTACACAAGAACCAGCAAGACCTTCCAAAATTAAGATTGAGCCCTGGCCTACAAAAAATGTCAAATATGAAACCCCTGCTTTTCTTAATAAAGATGTACAAACATTGCATATTGATGAATCTACCCCTCCCAGCTAGATCAATACCCACACCTTTGTGGAACAAGCCACTCAGACCCTACCTCAACCTACTACTTGCAACGCTGAAACACAAACTCAGCCATGGGATGAGCAGGCAATAATAGACAAATGGAAAAAAGAGTTTGTTGTTACATAGGCCAAAAGCCTGCAGGAACACAGACAAATCTGGATAAACCATATCTATTCAAACTGGGAAGCTTTGGAGCAAACACACCAGGAATCTCGTGCCTATAAGAAATAGAATAAAGAGCTAAAAGGCAGATTGCTCCTGATATTTGACTTGGCACAAAAATTGTTGGCTGCAAGGAAACCATCTTGTAATTACTCTCTGTTCCTCATGGAACAACTTACATTGTTTCAGATTAAATCAATCAAAGAAGGCAGACCCCATGCAGTGTTAAATCCAACAGATTTTGTTAAAACTTTTGCAGAAGCCTCTGCTATGGATCAACACCTTCTCTATCAGTTATATTTTCATAATGAGGCCATCCCTAAGAACCGACAGCTTAACCTTAACCCTCTTGTTGGTGACATCCAGATTTGGGCACTCACCTCCTTCCTCAACAATCAAATTATATGGCAGGATGAATTTCTAGTTGCCAAGCATAACGAGGATAACTGCCTTCTCTGGATAAGTCCAGAACCACAAAATACTGCCACCTTTGTTACAGAGTATTATCAATTTTTAAAGAAACCAGGGATGACTCAACACATTCAGCAACTATAGACAGTAGTGTTTCAGGAGTGTCAACATTTCATTAAATCCACAGAGATTGCTACACTACAAGCAAATAATATGTTTTGGCAACAATCTACTGGGAAAAGACAAGAACACAACCCCTTCAACCCCGCTAATCTTGAGATAGCAATCTCCGGAGTACCTAGCTACATCACGTGTGTTAAGCAATGTGCTGAAAGATGGATAGGGTATCAGTTTCATTTTCCTATCCTCTGGATGCTAGCAGAGAAATATCAAGTTCATTATAAGTTGTCCAAGAAGGCCGAAACAACATCTTGGCAAAGGTTACAATGCGTTCAAGGGTTCAGAGCTCTAACAGACATCACCTTCCACAGCTACTTCTTGAGTAACTTGCATGCTCAGATTTGGTATTCATATTTTGATTCAGAGTGAAGTTGCCTGAGGACATGCAACATTTTAAGTTGGGGGGGATGTTAGGACCCTACAATGTACCTTTTTTCTCACACCTTTTGCTACCATTACACCCTTTTTCCACTCATATTTAAACTTATATTATCACCTTACCTTATCTCTCCAAAGGTATATAACATCTCTTCTCTTTACTATACGTTTAATCTATTTTGAATATAATTTTACATTACTCTTGTACTTAACTGCTGATCAGAAATGTATAAGTGTTGAAACAGTTTGAACTATAGATTAGCATTGAGGCCTATTGCTGAAACAGTTAAAGCACGCAAACCCTATGGCTGAAACAGTCTGTGGACTACGATGCTGAAACAACAACTCACACAGAAGAAGATGTTACACTCTTCGTGGTCGACGATGCTGAAACAACAACTCACATAGAACAAGCTATTACACTCTCTGTGGTCGATGATGCTGAAACAACTCACACAGAAGAAATTGTTACACCCTTCGTGGTCTACGATGTTGAAACAACAACACAAAGTTATTACATTGACCACAACAGCTGCACCTTGAGCTAGAATTAACCATCGTCGTCGCATGACCACGTGCTGAAACAGTCAGAACACAAATCTTGTTGTTGAAACAGCCCGCGATTTGTGATGTTGAAACAACATACAATAGCAGTAACGAGAAGACAAATAAAGAAGATGTTACTCCAGCTGAAACAACAACACCCCACTCATCACCTTTTCAACTTGTAATAGCATTCTGTTGCGGGAGACTAGAATATCATATTCCATTATAGAGAGTTGATTTGATTAAGAATAGGACTCAGATGTACACATGTAATTGGATGATCAAATTGTATCAAGGGGATTCTCCTCTTTAAATAAGAGGAAATCACCATTAGAGAGGATCTTCTTTTTTGACTAAGAAAGGATTTTACAGAGAAGGACGTGTTTTACTTCAGATAGTAATATGATACAGTTGACAGATGAATAAAAGACTGTTCTGAGCATTTCTCTCTAGTTCCTTTCGTTTCAGGGGAATCTTGTGAGAAGGGAGGGCCCACCTTCTTCACAAGATTCACCCATTAGCTTTGTAGTGTGTTAGTGTTATTTCTGTTCATACCTTGATTAAATTCTATTTTGCTGAAACACTACTTTACTGAACTCTGTTGTACTGAAACTCTGCTTTACTGGTTGTTACATTGTTTTCATATAATTCATGCTTGGGTAACTATTGATCATTCTAGTTAGGAATCTTGTTTGGTGAATTTATGAAACCTTGATAATCAGGGATAGGTGATGAAGGTTCCTTCTTGGGGAATAGGGTCATGTTCTCTGTTAAGAGATAGTTAGTCTTCAGTGTGTGTCAATCATTTCAATTAGCAATGAGTCTATGAAAGTGTGACGATCAGAAACAGGTGCTGAAGATTCCTGCTTGGGAATAGGGTCCTGTTCTCTGTTAAGAGTTAGTTAGCCTTCAGTGTGTGTCAATCATTTCAGTTGGCAATAAGTTCATAAAAGTGTGATGATCGGAAATAGGTGTTGAAGATTCCTGCTTGGGGAATAGGGTCCTGTTCTCTATTACAGAATAGCTGGTCTTTCCTTTTGCAGTATCGTGAAAATATTTTATTTCTTAAGTTGTTATTTCTTAATGTAATCCAGGATTCTTTGGACAATTACTTCTTTAAACATTTAACTTTGCAATAGGTAGATTAATTTCATGTAATTCAATTTAGAACTCCAGTTTGTTCAAGGCAAAGTGTGACTAATATATTTTTACTACAACTCTAGGTTTCTTTTGAGATTGAGCATATATAGTGTGTGATTACCTTTGAAATAAACAGACTTCCCTAGGTTCACAATTTTTGTAGCACTTGATTGTTTAGTTAAATAAGAAATTATAGTGACCAACAGTCATCCACAATTGGGTTGGGTTGGTTTAAATTATGATGTGTTGATTTGCATCTGCATACAATGGTCACAATTGTATGCTACTTACAGTGGTCGGTTTTATTTTCTAAGACACTTTGGCATGTTCTCATTTTTCATTGTCTGACTAGTAGATTTCATCATGAATTTTTTATATTTTAGATACTCCTTATTAATAGTGTATAAACAAGTTACATCAACTAAAAACTAAAGTTAATCACTACATCTAGAATTGTGTGTGATTATAAAAAATTGAGAGAATCAACATCACATATGAGAAAAGGGTATGTGGATTTTATTGAGAAAATTGAAACAAATATACTTTATTTATATTGGAAGAGTATGGTATATATTCATAAGTTCATTTGTTAAAGGTGCTTAGTCATAATCCAAAAAATTTCAAGGTGGCTAACCATAAGCTAATATGGTTGAAGGTGGTTAGTTAAAAGTGATTGTTATGTGCCTAATCACGACATAGATAACATCTTTATAATAAGGTCATATGTGTATAAATGTTTCCTTTATATAATAATGGAATATATACCTAACATAAGTTTAGGGTTAGTGTTTATGTATCTTATTGTTATAAACATGAGTTTCCTCCCTATCTTATATATACCATAACTTATCATTTATCAATATAACAATCAACTTCAAGATTTTATTCATGGATATTTCTTCCTTCATTTAATTGAATTAGTAAGTGCTATCCAACCATTAGGTGTGCAAGTATCCCAACCATTATTACCACTGCCATATTATTTTCAATTTATGCAAGTGTGATCCCATTTGGGTACTAGGGATGTAGCAAGTGGTATCAAAGCTTCAATCAAGCTTTGTTGGTGTTTTTTTTTTAATTCTTAGAAATAAAAGAGAGAAGAAAATGACAATCAATTATTATCATTTCACCGATTAGGGTTGAGTTTCAAGAGCACTTCCATATCTTTATCAATGAAAAGAGAGAGACAATCTAGCTACAATTGAAGGGAAAAGGGTATGTGGATTCTATAAACCTATAATATTATGGAATCCACATACCCTTTTCCATAGAATATACTAACTAGATCCAAAATCCAAAGACATAAAATATTGTACTACACATATAATATATTATCAAGGAAAAAACAAGCTACCTGAAATTTGAACATTTGAACAAAAATTTACAAGTTAAATGAGTACATCAATAAAAAAAAACATACTAACCTTGCAAGTTCAAAATCTGAGCTATGTAGATCGAGAATTGAATTTTTTCAACCAGTGGGTGACGGAAAAAATAAACAACTCAAACAAAATCCACGAACAGTGTCACAACTATAGAAATTGTGTCACAAAGTCTCTTAAAGTCACGTATATATAGATCAACTACTCAACTAGCTTTTAACAATGACCAATGAGATAGGCAAAATTTTCGTGGCAATAGCAATGAAAATCTTGACGAAGTTAAAAAACTTATTCATGGCTATATCAACGAACTTTCATGGAAATATCGACAAAAATACCGCCATATTTAAAAAAAACATGAAAATAATGGAAACGTGGAAAGATTTCGTGGAATAATCTACCCATATGTAGTAGTGTCTGATAGATTGGTGTCTCTGTGATCATTCATGTTTTCTTTCATCTACAATAATATAATCTCTGATTCTTTCTGGGATTCTGCCATAGTCTTAGTCTCTTGTCCATTCTCATGGTTTTCTTGTCTCATATTCATCTTTTTGACTTTAGCAATCATTCTAGGGAAATCCAAAACTTCAAGGTCCATAGCTTTACAACAAAGACAACTAGGTATTTTACCAGGGAATTCCTTAGCCATATGTCACGGTCTTCTACAACTGCAACAAAGGGTTAATCCTCTCTTTTTGTTAAACGATCCCCAACCCTTCCTGTACTGCGCACTAGGATCATAGTAACTAACCTACAAAAAATTATTTCTAGGATTTTGTATCCATTTGTTAGTCCAAACAGTCTTTCTATGCATACGAATAACATATCTTTCACTATTTCTATCAGATCTACTCATTTCCAATCTTCTTTCTTCTAGTTGTGCCCTAGTTTTCAGACTAGGACAAAATTTATCAAACATACCTAGATCCATTCTTTTGAAAAAAAAAATTCGCTTATCTTACCTTTATCAAAGCACAGAGCTTTCAAATATTTCCTATTTTGAAAAAACATTTCACTGATCTTACCTATTTTCTTCAGAATTGATTCCTTTCTTAGCACAGAGCTTTGCAGGTTAATTAGAATATTGTGCACTAAAGCAGCAGATCTTCGCACATAGATTTTTATTTTTCTCAGTTCCCAGCAATCACAGTTTCAGGTCCCAGGCAATAGAACCATTTATTGGAACATGGGGAAGACCCAGGGTTCAATTCTTCAACAATGCACCAACAAAACCCTAACTACCGGCCCTTTCGGCAACACCTGCGATGCAGATGAAGTCTCACCCAAGGTAGAGGCAGGGGCGGTTGCAGGACTGAAGTGTCTGCAACCTAGATGGGACATAGATCTGTGATTACACCACTCTAACAAAGCAGTTATCAGTTAACATTCATTAATATTCATCCTTTATTCACATCATCGAAAGAAACCTTAATTACAAAACAATCCAATATTCAACCAGATGTAACACCTCTAAGCACTTAGCATATGGAAATAGATCAGATCTAGCATTCATTCACACTACTAAGCTCTAAGCTATCATATCAGACTCATCTAAACATACATTATTGCACTAAGCATAAATCATATGAATAACAGAACAACCATAACACACAAAGCAATCCCAACACAGGATATACGTGGTTCACCCCCAGCGTGGGGTTACGTCCACCAACTCTTCTTCTTCTTTATTATCTTTTGTCAATCATCTACATGCACACAACCACAAAATCATTCTCCACATAGGATAGGAGATCCACACACACCTTGCCAGATCCTCCTTCCCCGATCTAGGTTACAACACAAAGCCTTCTTACAGTCTACACACAAGCTTCTTACAACCACTTTCACTTAGCTTTGCAAGTGTTCAACACAGCATGCACAAGGCATTCACAACTATCTCCACTTAGCTCATCAGCCTAGCACATTGGCTTACAACAGACTCCTTCTTACATCACCTAGATTTTTATTTATACATTACAAAAGGCCTAAACATGGGTAAAACCATGGGTCGACATTCCCATACTCGTTACATAAACCCTAATCCCAAAACTTCCCTAAAAAGGGGTCGAGATCCCGCGATCTCTGCTTTGACTTGCGCTCCGCCTTCAACCAGCCTATCAAAGTCCCAAAATGGTCAAACCTGACCAAGGATCTCCAAAACTTGGTCAAGGGCCAACAAAAGTAGGATCATTTGATCTTGATCTCAGTGATTGAGGTCAATGATCACTATTCTGATGACGATATCAATTATTTCCTTGCACAAGAAGATACGAATAACTAGTGTCTCGGGAATGAAATTGTTGGTCAAGCTATGCAATACGAATTTGTTTCTAGACTACCTCCTTTTCTAAAAGGCCAAGAGGGATTTTATGGCATAGGCCATGATTTTAAACAAGCCACAAGAAGGGATGAAGCACTCATTTCTGAGTACACTCAACCTCGTCCTGTTATAGCACCAGTACACTATGACAATTGCTTGGACTAGGTAGAACACTATTACAAGGACATACCATATTTACAGTCACAATTAAAACATCTAGTTGCTCACAATTCTCTGCTTGAACGAGAAAATCAAGATTTGAAGGCATGCGCAGATCGGGTGTTATTCATAATTTTGGTCGTCGTGATGATGTAATGATGATGGAGAAATCAGGCTCTTCACTAGAACACTTTCCTGAGAAAAGTTACCTTTTGTCTGTTTCCAGAAATCATATTTTTAAGGGAGGTTCGCAGGCTACCTATATATTTGCCTGCGAGAATGCATGATTCTCGCAGGCTACATTAAGCTGGGGTGAGAGAGGTTCACATTGTACCTAACTATCAGGGTGCGAACATCTTCTAAAGGAAGGAAAAAGATAAATTCTCGAACCTTCTAGAAGGGAATCTTCTAGAAGGATGAGTTGGCATTCGAATGGTTATCTAAGTACTGACTTTCCTGATATCTTGGGATCATTCCTATCCAAGTAACTAATCTATTCTCTCCTATATATTGAGGGGAATGCTCATGGAAAATGTTATAAGCAAACTAGCAAGAGATTTATTGGAGAATTAGTGAATGACTGTGTGAAGGACTGATGCTACAACAGCTAGAGACACCCGCAAGGTTATCAAAAGTGGTTGATCTTCTTCATACATGAGCAAGTGTGTGTGTCAGAGCTAGGAGCCATCGAAAGGAGTTTTGAAACATCAAATCTCAGGTTGTATTCACTTCTTTCTATCAATTCAATACAGTAATATGTCCCTTTCCCATAAAGTTGATGTCACTTTATTACATAACTCCTTGATCATATGTATAGATTAGCTATTGAATATATTGAGTTGCCTTCACTTCGATTGGTTTGTACTATTGTGGTCTTGACGGCGCAAGAGAATTGGAGTGAATTTGGAACAACATAGACCCAAGGAAGCGAATCACAAGGTATGTTTATGATTATTGCCTCCTAGTTCATTCAATAGTCTAGATCTAGAGAAAGAGTATTATTTTGTCCTGCTTTGTTCTAGATCTGGATGGATCTAGGGAGATCGGTTTGTGTCTGCACTTACAGATTAATTCTGAAACAAAATTGGCGACTCCACTGGGGAGAATTCCCTTTTTCTTTATGGTTTTTTGAGTTTTTCTGTGGCCATTTGCTCTAGTTTCATTTTTTTTCCTGTCTTGTCAGTCTCTGAGTCTTCAGGATATCCTGATAGACTTACTGGGTTCAGAAGCCTGTTTGAATTTTACTTCATTTTCAAAAAAATTTGTCATCTTCAGGAGTTATCGCACTGTGTTTAAATGTATCTTGCGAGAATAGGTCAGGTTCACACCTTGCACATAGGGTCCAGTGCGAACACCTCGCACCTTGCTACAAGGTTGCCTACGCGAATCTTATCTTCTCGCACTGTGTAACACTGCTTGCCTGCGAGCAAGATTTTTGAAAATTTTGAAATTGACTTTTGGTTGTTTCAACTGCTCAGATTAGTTGGTTCACCTCTTATGAGCTTATTGGACTATTGATTGACATGGATTTTTCTTTAGTTTGCTTGCTTGAACAGATTTAGGGTTTCAATGTTTTTCTTGCCCTTTGTAGCTTGACCTTCTTTTCTTGACTCTTATTGGAAAATTCATTCTCTTTGCTTTCAAGAGCTGAGTGTGTCTGGTTGGTTGAGATCCAGTGATTGGTGGAAAGTTAAGTTTTCTTGGTTTTCTTATTTTCTTATGAGTTTGAAGGAACATTTTCGTTTGCATTGAGAAGACTCATTGGCTTTCTCTTTATTTTTACTTTCGTTGAAAGAGTTGATTGGGTTGTTATTTTCTTGTTCATTGATTTGATTTTTGTATTCTCAACAACATAGTGAGAGTTCTTCTTGGAAATTGAACAACAAGTTTTCTTTCAAGAAATTGTTTTTGTCTTTGTGAAAACATTGAGAAATCAAATTTTTAGAGATTGTTGAAGTATTGAAAAGACATATAGAGAATTTTCATTTGATGAATGATTGTTTGCATTGACATTTGAACGGAAATTGTGCATTATAGTTCAGGATTGATTTGGAAAACTTTCTCTCTCTCCCATACATAGGCTTCATTGAACAGAAAGTGTTATTTTTTTTCATTTTCATTCTTGCATTGTTTGGGTCAGAGTCATACACACATGAGTTTCATTTCCGTTACCTTTGACTAAACAACAACTCTTAAAAACATTGCGTAATCTTAAAATGTATCTAGTAACTCTTTTCTAGGGCTCTTTTACACCAACATTTAGCTAGGCTAATGCTTTGGAGTAGGAAGAGAGACACACTCTCCAAAAGCTCAAAACACACAATAGCATATTGATTTAGGGAGTGTTAAATTCCATTTGCAACATATTGTTCTGGGAAGCCCTTCTAACACAAGGGTCAAACATTAGGTCACATTGGTGTTGGAAGAGTTACTCACCCTTCTTTGTTGACATCAGTGTAGAGATTGCACGTATTACGGGGGTCACTCCGAGGTATACCCACAATTATGAGTGGAAGCCTTTGAGTTGATTTCGGGATAGATACCCTGCCCTTGCGTGTGGATCGGACTGACGACTGTTCCCCCAGGATGTACTATTGTTTGTGGTAACCTTAGTGGCCTATCTCTCTAGGTTCTTACCCAAGGTGACTGTGGAGGGGAAAGTCTTCACGGTACCTGGAATCGACGTTGACCAAACTCACTCGGGCTCCTTGGAGGGTATACCCACGATTATGTGTGGGAGCTTGCACCAGGGTGTAAGTCCATTAAGCAAGTCGTCAACGTAACTTTTCCACTATAGCCCCGCCCCTTCTTGTCTCGTTGTTATGACGTTGGATTTCATCACCAACTAGTGGCTTCGAAATTAGAAGGTATTGTTTGTCTGGTGATTGCTTCCTAGATTTTGTTTACTAGTGTATGTTGTTTGTTTATCGAAGTTGACCTTAGGAATTTCTTCGCGGATCTTGTCACTCGTTTACAATTGCTCCCCCATGGCGTTCACATAGAATGCAAGGTTTATCTCTAGAGCATATGGATGATTCTCAACCATCACCTACTGATACACCTGAGGGTTCTCCCCATCAGACTGAAGTCCCAGTGGTTAATCCACCACATGGGGAAACAAGTGATGTTCCAGTTGTCACCACACCACCTCCACAGGTAGAACGAACTGACTCTCTAGAAGATTTTCGAATTACCAATACTAGAGAGGACTATCACATTCTCCGTGGTGAATGACCTTTTGCGCGATCAAATTCTTCTAACAAAACCATTGTTACATCTTCTAAATCAACTGTTGGGCCTTATCCCAGTGTAGTAGGCCAAAATCCTTTTTGGTAAAGTGATTTTCGACGAGTCCTTTTCGGTATTGAGTCAACCCCTGTCTATGAAATCAACCCTCCAGTGTCTTCTGAGATAGAAACTACACCAGAGAATACCACTTATCATTTTGTTCTTCCTCCCGAGATGGCCCATCTCGCGAATACTACGAGTGTCCAAACCAGAATCACTGCAGCTACTCTTTCTCCTATCAATACCCAGAGAATGCCTGACGTCAACCCGACGTTACCTCCTGGTTATCATGCGTTGACTACTTTGTTGAATTCTTCAAATCCAACACCTCCACAAACCCCAGCCGGTTCTCCACGTCTTGGGCACCCTATTCCTGGTTTTATTCCGACGCTCCCTCAATTTCCTCCTGGCAATCTTAACCCTAGTGGAATTATTCCGACTGTTGCACCAAACTTGCAGATTCCTGTTGGTGGACAGGGTGGTATGATTCCTTTTCCTTTTCCCGGGTACACCACAGTTACTACACAACCTACGGTTGGTACACAACTTTCGGGTGGAACTATATCTGTGATAGGGGGACCAACCTCACCTTTTGGACAAAACATACCTCCTGAATTGGCCCAGTATTGGAATCAACTTTTACAAAATTTTCCTCAAAATGCTGGGGGGAAACAAACTATCCCTACCGTAGGCCAACCATATCCAGGTATAACTAATCCTATTTGGGGTCAGAGTCACACTACTCAACCTCAGGTCCCTACTCAAACTCAAGGATACCACCGTTGGAATTATTATCCTCACCAACCGACAACAAATCAGCCAGGGTCTTCCCAATATGGGCAGATTGCATACGGTCCTACCGGTTTACCGACAGGGCTTCCTCCCCAAAGTCACCAGTACCCGCAGGTGAATAGACAGTTACCTTTCCTTGCTACTTTGGATTTTCTGGATTTGTCTAGGATTCTCAATGATCCTATTCATCACTCTCCCCAATGGCATGTTATTCCAGCCAAGCTTCCCTCGGATATTCCGAAATTCGATGGAAAAGTGGGAGAGGACCCAAACAATCACGTTATGACGTTTCATTTATGGTGTTCATCGAACTCATTGATGGATGATTCTATTCATCTACGTCTTTTTCAACGAACCCTTACAGGTTCCGCTACGAAGTGGTATATTGAATTGCCACGAGGTTTCTTCTTCAACTTTAACACCCTCGCTATGGCCTTCCTTACACATTACCAGTTACCGATCCGTTATGATACTGGGACTGAAATTTTGACTTCCTTCAAACAAACTAAAGGCACTCATATATCATATCACATTCATGAGTGGAGAAGGAGGAGACGTCTCATTAAACTCGAACTCTCGGATCAGTTACTGGCAGAATGGTTTACGAAATCTTTTGTGAACGAAATTGGTAAAGATATTTCCATGGGTGGTGTTGTTACAGAGGAGAAGGCTATAAGTCGTGCTCAGTATCTTGATCTCGTTTATTCACAAACGAGAACACTTTATGATTTGTTACCTGAATTACCTCGTCCTGGTACTTCCAGCACTTCAACTGCTCCAGTTGCCTCACATGCAGCTAATGGTGTGATTGGTACTACCCATACCCACTCACATTTTGTTTCAAGTACAACCCCTAAATCTACATCTTCTAATGTTCAAAATGCTCTGTCTCTTGCCACTCCCACTAGTAAAACTTTTGAGGTGAACGTTGTTCAATCTACCCCGACCGATAAAAAAAAATCTAAAAAGGGGAGAGGCAAGAATAAGGAGGGTATAAATAATCAAACAGAGTAGCCTAAGAATACCCCTGTTGAAGATCAGGATAAGCACAAACCATGATACCCTTGCCTTATCTGTGGTGACGATCACTACACGAAGGATTGTCCAAGACGTGCTGAAGTTACTAAGTTCCTTCAAGGAACACCCAAACCATCTACGCCGGTTGTTTTGTCCCAACCCTTCCTGTCTCAACAACAGGCTCAGTTGGTCATCCATGACCAAACATCTACTTCTACGACATCATATGTTTTGATGTGCATTGGTGATTCTAAGAAGAACGACGTTGCAATCACGACTAGAACCAAAGATTATTCTCCATCTAAGGAGAAGGTTGACGATTTACCTCCTTCTTTTGGTTGACGGTCCTCTTCATCTCGAACGATCGAGCCTCGATACAGTCATACGACCCCCTAAGGGCATTATTTTCAAGTCGGCTTTCAATCCTCATGCTCGTGCAGCCCAGAACTACAGTATTGTGGAAGATCTGGCCCAGGCACCTTCAGCGATGTCTGCCCTTGAAGCCCTTCAGTCTTGTCCCGTACAACGAAGGGCTCTGTTGAAATCTATAGGTGGAATTGATCCTACAGATACGAATTTAATATTCTTTGACTTGGAAGATCATATTCCAAGGTTACCCCCTCAGTTTTCATTTCAAATTCAAGTTGTTGTCTCTGACAGGAACATTTGCCGAACTGTTATAGATGAGGGTGTCTCTACGTGTGTAATGTCCCTTGCTTGTTGGAAATCCATTGGCTCTCCTCCTTTACATGAATCACAAAATACTTTGAAAGCCTTCAATGGCTCTATAAATCCGTAGGTGCGGACACTAACCGATCTCCCTAGATCCACCTGGATCTAGAACAAAACAGGACAGAATAATACACTTTCCCTAGATCTAGCCTATTGAATGAACTAAGAGGTAAGGATTACGGNAGGTCTCTGTTGTTCCAAGATTCTCTTCGATGCTCTCGTCCTATCCAGATCACAACAAAACAAACCAATCAAAGTAAAGGCAGATTAAAATATTCAATGACTAGTCTATACATATGATCAAGGAATTATGTAATAAAGTGACATCATCTTTATGGGAAA
>SNQJ01S0005665.1:227574-238271 GCA_010110895.2 Picea sitchensis | reverse complement strand
AATATCAACATATACAGGCTGCGAGTTGCAGCTTACACAGACTGCGAATATCAACTGATACAATATGTGAGTTGAAGCTTACATAGGTTGTGAATATCAGTTGATACAGGCTGCGAGTTGCAACATACACATGCTGCAAATATCAATTGATATGGGCTGAGAGTTGCAACTTACATAGGTTGCAAATATCAACTGATACAGGCTGCAAGTTGTAGCATATACAGGCTGCGAGTATCAACTTACACAGGCTACAAATATCAATTGATACAGGATATGAGTAGCAACATTTATATCATCAGTTATATCAGTCCAGAAAAGACGAAAGTTTAGCACTTAGGCAATGCACAAATTCTTCCACAGTGTTGGTATACAACAAATGTATTTATCAACAAGTTTCAGAGTTTGTTATAGGTTACATATTCTGGTCTAAGTCATCTTGGCAAGCTCGTTAAGAGCATAATTTCATGGTGGAATATTTGTAAGTGATCATACATTACTAATGCAATAAAAAAAGATTGTTTGTTGGGGTTTTTCTCCCTGTATAGGGTTGGAAGAGATGACAATTGTTTACTTGAAAGTCATGAAATGTGAAATGCATTCAAAAAGCGTGGTTTAGTTAGAACGCAAGGCCTTTTGAGATTTATGTCATGTTATTTTATGTCGTCGCTCATGATTTTAATTTCTCATTATTTATCATAGAGAGTTTTTCTCTAGATTTAGATGCTATGTTTGAGGATGCTTTAGAGATGTGAAACCAGATTTGCACAAAGCCATTTCTTCATGGTAATGAATTGACATTGGAGAATCTTTATATTGGGTCAAGAGTAATTTCAGAGACTTTCACATTTCTTATTTTTCAATGAATATCTGTCTTGGTAAGACAAATGAGTTTCCATAGGTCCACCATTTTGTTAAATTTGGTAGCATCAACAATCATTCTCCAATGAGAGGATAGATGGGCCACCTTAAGGCTAGCTAGGGATATTTGGAGAATCAACCAGTCTTGTGAGGTATTGAAAAAATCTAGAGGGAACGTACAACCTCTATGATTCAAACCAAAAGTTAGGAGGAATGAGATGCTTTACGATCTTGTGATTCAAGATGTAAGTCTAATGAAAAATCCATGGGAAGCATACAACCTCTATGAGCATAGACAATCTAGTGAAAAAGTAAGGGGGAACATACAACCTCTGTGAGCATAGACAGACTGGTGAAAAATTCATGGGGAACATACAAACTCTATGATCCTAGTCAAGCCTTGTGAGCCATGAGAAAAATTCAAGGAATCTAGCAAAAGTTAGGTTGAACATAAAATTCCTATGAGCTAGAAACAAACAATCTTCTTGATATTGCAAATGATGTAAATGTATTGATCTAGTGCGTTGGAATGCGTAACAATTTCCACCATGAAGAAATTCGAATTTCCATGTATAAGTTTCAAGTTGCATAAGTTGCATAAGTTCCATAAACTTGCATAGTTCCATAAAGTTGCATAAGTCACATAGTTGCATAGTCGCATAAGTTGCATAGTTGCATAAAGTTGCATAAGTTGCATAGTTGCATAAGTTGCATAGTTGCATAATTTGCATGTTGCATAAATTTGCATAAGTTGCATAAAGTTGCACAAAGTTGCATAGTTGCATAAGTTGCATAGTTGCATAAAGTTGCATAATTGCATGTTGCATAAATTTGCATAAATTTGCATGTTGCATAAAGTTGCATATTTTCATAAAGTTGCATAAGTTGCATAAAGTTGCATAGTATTTCTACAATTTGAATCAGAGATTTAGTAGGGATGAAGAAGACATTGTTGTTGTTTTTTAGTATAGTATTTCTGAAAATGTTTTTGAAGAGTCTCGTGAAGATAAAATCTTACTTGCTTCTCCAGGGGATGAAAACATATATTTTTATAATCAAGTTTAAATATTACATAAGAAGAAAGACATGGTTGTCCAAGTAGACCTAGAAGAAGAGAAAATACCTGATGATATTACAACTCAGTACACACAAAATCAATGTTTCATATCCACTGATACATGCTACRAGTTGCAACTTACATAGGTTGTGAATATCAACTGATACATGCTGTGAGTTGCAACTAATGCACRAGCATCACCAAAAAAGCACAAGCATGGAAGACAACTGGGTGCACTAGTGGGTATTTTGAAATGTTTCGAATTTGAAAGATCAATGTATTAATGTAATATCTGACAAATCTTTTTGAGTTATGAACATGTTTAATGATTGGAGATTGAGCCATCATGTAAGATCGATGCGGAATGTATTTTGTTTTATGAGACGGATCACAGTACAGATCTGGAGTTTTCGCTCTTATCTGTCTGACTCGATATTTATTTTAATAAATGGTAAGTAGTTGATAGCATTTAATTCCGATAGGACAGTATAGAGTAGTTGGAGGGAAGAACTCAAGAGAGTCCCTTTGTATTGTTGTTGAGAAGAGGTTGTTGTTGTTGTTATTGCTAAATCTAATGTGTATATTTCCATTGTAAGCCAAGAGCTGGGGGATACAGAGAAATACTATATGAATGTATGTAAGTTTTAGTTGAATGGATATAACAAAGGAATATTGTTCCAAATGTGTGTTGCTATGTGTCTGTCTGAATGAATGTTAGACTTTCTATTTATTTTCAATTCTCTGTTATTTTTTGTTCTTGTATCCATGACCGTATTTGCATTGTTGAATGCATGAGTCACTGTGAAGTTCATAGTTTTGTAGGTCAGATACCTAGATTTTCGCATTGTCATGAAACCCAAACCATTGTGGAGCCAATAAATCCAGATAGACACGTGGAGGTAGCCTGGAGATCCAAAAAAGCACATTTTGGGAAACATTGAAGGAAGAGTTCGGGATATCCCTGAAGCCTGAGTTGTGAAGGGATTCACCCACGATCATACTCATGGTCACCAGAAGGAAAAAGGGACCCAAAGAGTTGCTTCAACTAATTATTTTAAAGATCCAATACCGGGAGGTCGAGAAACCCTTTGGAGGGAAGGGGGTCTGCGTCAGAGTGGTATCAGAGCGAGTACATAATTGACTTCTGTAGGGAGAGAGGTAAACTGATATCTACGAGAGGTATCAGAAGCGTCAACACAATGCCACCTAGAAGACATGTTGAGCCGCATGTAGCCAATAGAGCTATGGAAAGGGAAATGAGAGAATTACATGCGAGGATGGATGCCATGGAAACAACACAAAGGAGAACGCCTGATGCTAGAGATGTCAACACGACATAAAATGAAGAAGTATAAGTAGAAGAATTTGTAGCTGAGGATTCTGCAGAAGAACGCTTGCTGAAGGCAGTTGTCAAATTGGGAGGCAAAGTGAATATTGACATCCCTATGTATTAAGGAAAGTTAGACACAAAAGAATTGCTTGATTGGATACGAGCAATGGAAAAGTATTTTGACTATGAGGATGTCGAAGAGGAGAAGAAGTTAAGACATGATGTCACTAGGTTGAAGGGACATGAAACACTGTGGTGGGATGAACTAGAGGCCGACAGGAGGAGAAAAGGAAAACAAAAAATCAAGAGTTGAGATCAAATGGTAGCCAATCTTAAGGAGAAATTCATACCCAAAGATTACCAGATAAGTCTGTTCAGGAGGATGCATAACCTGATACATAGAGGATTGACTGTGAAGGAGTATAGAGAGGAGTTCTACAAATTAAACATTAGAGCTGGACAGAGAGAGAGAGATGAAGAGAAAGTTGATAGATATATCAATGGTTTGAGATATGATATCCAGGGCGAAATTAGTATGGAGATAGTCAGGATAGTCGATGATGCATATCAAATTGCGTTGAAAGCAGAAGAGAAGTTGGCCAAGAAGCAGAGTCAACAAAATAGAGGTCGAAGTTCGAACATAGGCAAAGGAGTTTCCCAGGATAAATTACAGAAACCCAAAGATGAGGTGGAGAAAACACATAGCCACTTTGAGAGAGGAGGAAGTTCTCGAGGAAGGCAGAGTGGTGGTAGAAAATCTTTTCCCTGAGGAAGAGGAAGAGGCAGAGGAGGGGAAAAAGATGCTATTCTTGGGATTGTCCCGAGAGGAAGAAAGGAGGTGAAGCTCACATTTCGGAAGCACAGAAGCGAGATGTTGAGGAAGAAGGTGCAAGGGATGGGAAATACTTGATGATGGAGAAGGTTCTTTTGAAGTAAGAGACATCGACTGAAAAACTAGCACAGAGGAACAATTTGTTCAGGACAGCTTGCAAAACGAAGGATAGGCTTTGCAAGGTGATAATTGACAGTGGGAGAACTAACAACTTAGTATCCATGGAGATGGTGGAGAAGCTAGAGTTGGAGACAAATGCACTTCCGATGCCATATAAAGTTTCATGGTTGCAGAAAGGTCATCAGGTAACAATCCCTCAACAATGCTTGGTTGAATTTAAAATAGGAGGGTATAGAGATGAAATTGTGTGTGACGTGATTCCCATGGATGTATGTCATGTTTTGTTGGGAAGACCGTGGCAGTATGACAGGAATGTCATTCATGATGGGAGAAGGAATACACAAACCTTAGATAAGGATGGCAGGACACACATGTTGCTTCCAATTGAAGAAAATAAGGTGAAGGATGAAGTTAGTGTGAGCATACTTCTCATGAGTGGGAAGGAACTCCTGAATGAGGTAAATAAGGAACAGGAGATGCAATTTTCTATAGTGAGGAAGCCGAGATTTATCCTTACCAGTACTTCAGTAAAATATTTACCTGAGGAACTCCAGGAACTGTTAGAGAATTTTGCTGACATTGTAGTGGATGAGTTTCCAAACTCACTACCACCTATCAGAAGTATCATCCATCACATTGAATTGATATCAGGAGAAAGCTTGCCGAATAAAGCAGCGTACAGGTTGATGCCTCAAGAGAATGAGGAGGTGAAGATAAAGGTTCATGATCCGTTAGACAAGGGATTGGTTAGAGAAATCTTGAGTCCACGTACAGTGCCAACTATATTAAGTCCAAAAAAGGATGGAGGATGGAGAATGTCTATGGACTCGAGGGCCATAAACAAGATCACCATCATATACAGATTTCCATTACCAAGGATTGATGACTTGATGGACTACCTGAGTGGGGATAAATATTTTTCAAAGATAGATTTGAAAAGTGGATATCACTAGATAAGGATGAGAGAAGGTGATGAATGGAAAACAACATTCAAGACGAATGAGGGGTTATATGAATGGCTTGTTGTTCCGTTTGGCTTAACGAATGCCCCGAGTAATTTTATGAGGCTGATGAATGAAGTGTTGAAATATTTCATTGGTAAGTTTGTGATTGTATATCTGGATGATATACTGGTATTTAGCAAGACTAAGGAGGAGCACTTGAGACATTTGACATTGGTGATGAGGAGGTTGCAGCAAGAGAAACTGTTGATTAATCTAAAAAAGTCCTCTTTCATGAAGACATAACTCATTTACTTGGGTTTTGTGATCTCTTCAAATGAATTGAAGATGGATCCCATAAAGGTGAAAGCAATCAGATAATGGTCGTCAACGAATAATATCTTTGAGGTAAGAATCTTCCATGGATTATCAAGTTTATATTGGAAGTTCATCAGAAATTTTAGTGGGATTAGTGCTCAAATGATGGATACATTGAATAAAAGACACAAGTCTTTCAAATGGACAGAGGAGGTTGAGATGATATTCAACATATTGAAGGAGAAAATAACTGAACAACTGATTCTAGTCCTACCGAATTTCAGAAATACCTTTAAGGTGAGATGTGATGCGAGTGGAGTTGCAATTGGAGTGGTCTTAAGTCAAGATAACAAACCTATTGCATATTTCAGAGAGAAGCTGAATGAAGCTAAAAATAAGTACTCCATATACGACAAATATTTCTATGCCATAATTCAAGCCTTGAAGAAATGGAGGCACTATCTCGTACCCAAGGAGTTTTTTTTGTATAGCAACAATCACGCTTTGCAATTCATAACCAGACAGAAGAAGTTAAACCAGAGACATGCCAAGTGGATAGAGTTTATGAAAAATTTCACTTTTGTCATTAAACATATTTCTGGAAATGCTAACAAAGTTTCTAATGCATTGAGAAAGATAATTTATATTCTGCAAGAATTTCAAGTCAAGACCTTAGGTTTTGATCATCTTAAGGAAATGTACCACAGTGATCCAGATTTTGGAGAGGCATATGAAGCGTGTGTGAATCCTGTGCTCAGAGACAGGAGCCCATGGGACACATATCTGATTCAGGATGCGTTGTTGTTCAAAGGGTGCCTGTTGTGCATACCAAGATTCTCAATGAGGGAGAATTTGCTGAAGGAAAAGCATAGTGGAGGTCTGGCCAGACATTTCGACCATGACAAAACATTTTCCCAATTAAACGGTTCATATTATTGTCCAGGTATGAGAGTAGAGGTGAAGATATTTGTAAACAATTGTAAGATTTGTCAGTATGGCAAAAGGAAGAAACAAAACACTGGGTTGTATCAGCCATTGCCTATTTTAGAGAGGCCTTGGGATGCAATAAGAATGGATTTCATGTTGGGATTGMCGAGGACACAAAGAGGAAGTGATTCTATATTTGTGGTGGTGGACAGATTATCGAAGATGGCACACTTTATCCCATGCCAGAAGACCAATGATGAAACACATGTTGCGAATTTGTTTTTCAAAGAGGTTGTGAGACTTCATGGATTGCTCAGGAGTATAGTTTTAGACATGGATACCAAATTTGTTGGTCATTTCTGGAGGACGTTGTTGAAAAATTTGGGGACAGAGTTATATTTTATTTATGCATGTCATCCACAAACAGATGGACAGACTGAAGTGATGAGTAGAATCTTAGGATATTTGTTGAGGAGCTTAGTCACTGAACACCATAGTCAATGGGATCAGATTCTAGCACAAGACGAGTTTGCATATAATGACTTAGTGAACAAAAGCACTGGAAAAATTCCATTTMAAATCGTGTATGGAATGAATTTGAGAGGAGTTTCGGAGTTGAGAGATTTGAGGCATAGCAAGTTTAGAAGCGTTGGAGTTGAAGACTTCACCTTAGAGATGCAGGAACTTCACAATTAGATCAAGGAGAAGTGGGAGAAGAGAAGCAGTGAATACAAGTGCATAGTTGATCAACATAGGAGGAAGCTTGAATTTGAAGTTGGAGATCAATTTCTAGCACATTTGAGGAAGGAGAGGTTCCCGAGGGGAACGTATAATAAGTTGAAACTGAAAATGACAGGGCCGTGTAAAATCCCGAGGACATTTGGTGAGAATGATTATGAGTTATAACTTCCAGAAGATGTGGGTATATTTCCCATATTAAACATTGCAAACCTATATCCGTACAGGGAAGATAGAACCGAAGGTTCAGAAGATCAAGGAGAGATCCAGTGGATAAAGAAGATGCATGTAGCAAATAAGCTGCAAATGGAAAATATCGTAGATCGAGAATTTGGTAAAAATACCAGAAGGGAAACGTATTTTGAGTATTTGGTGAAGTGGAAAAGACGTCCAATAGAAGATTCCAGTTGGGTTGGTGAAGAGGATATCCAGAAGCATGGAAGATCGGTGTAGGAGCTCATGGACCAGAGTCCATGAATTTTTTAGCTAAGGGAGTATGATGCAGGAGCATTGCCAACAAAGAATAAGCATGGAAGACAACTGGGCGCACTAGCATGTATTTTTAAATGTTTTGAATTTCAAATATAAATGTATTAATGTAATATTTGACAAAGTTTTTTGAGTTATGAACATATTTAATGATCGGAGGCTAAGCCATTGCATAATATTGATGGGGAATGCATTTTTTTTTATGAGACAGATCACAGTACAGATCTGGAGCTTTTGCTCTAATCTGTGTGACTCGATATTTATTTTAATAAATGATAAGTAGTTGATAGCATTTAATTCTGATAGGATAGTATAGAGTAGTTGGAGGGAACAACTCAAGAGAGTCCCTTTTTATAAAGCTTTGTATTTTTGTCGAGAAGAGGTTGTTTTTGTTGTTTCTGCTGAATCTAATGTACATATTTCCATTGTAAGCCAAGAGATGGGGGATACAGAGAAATATTGTATGAATGTATGTAAGTTTTAGTTGAATGAATATAACAGAGGAATATTGTTCCAAATTTGTTTTTCTATGTGTCTGTCTGAATAAATGGTAGACTTTATGTTTCTTTTCAATTCTCTGTTATTTCTTGTTCTTGTATCCATGACCACATTTGCATTGTTGAATGTATGATTCACCGTGAAGAGTGAATACATTCAATTGTTTCTCTTCTCTGAGCAAGCACAAGGTGTGCATAGTGTTTGCAAGGAGTGTGTGACTGAGTCTGTTTCGACTTGAAGCTCAAAAGAGATAACGACAACTTGTATGTGTGCAAGGAGTGAGTGACAGAGTTTTCATATTCAAAATCTTAGGAGGGATAGCGTAATTTTAGTCACGGGAGACAAGCGGTTGGAGAATAGTCACAAGGAGTATGAAGCCATCCACAAGGAAAAGTTAATTTGTGGATGAAAATTTGTAGCAAGGTGTGCACAATTCGAGATTTCGACTGAGTGTCGAAGGAGGTGTTCAGAGGAACCAGAGAAAGTAGAGGAAGTAAACCTTATGAGGGAGAGCGGTGAAAATTATTCAAGGAGAGAAGTCCCTAGAGTCTTCACTGAAATCAATGGAAAAGATTCATTTCGGAGGGAGGCGAACGATTCTAGACCGTTAGATTTGGGAAAATTACATGGATGATAGCTCTAAGGTGTTTCAACACTTCGGAGTTCGGAGCGTTGGAAGGCTTGACGAAAACAGAGTCGCTAAGTCCGAAGTTGCGAATGGATCTCAGTCGTTGATCATGAGAGGAGCGCATGGCAACGGATTGGGGAGTTTGGGAATCAAAATTTTGGAGGTTTGCAGGTGAGATACCTATATTTTCACATGGTCGCGAAACCCAAACCATTATGGAGCCAATAAATTTGGAGAGACACGTGGCAGTAGCTCGAAGATCCGGAGAAGCACATTTCGAGAAAAGTTGAAGGAAGAGTTTGGGATATCTTCGAAGCCCGAGTTGTGAAGGGATATACCCACGGTGATAGTCGTGGTCACCAAGAGGAAAAAGGGACGCAAAGAGTCATTTCAACTCAGTATTTTAATGATCCAAGACCGGGAGGTCGAGAAACCATTTGGAGGGAAGGGGGTCTGCGTAAAACAATTACATAGGTTGTGAATATCAACTGATACAAGTTGTGAGTTGCAACATACATAGGCTACGAATATCAGTTGATACATGATGCGAGTTGCAACTTACATAGGTTGCGAATATAAATTGATACAACCTGCGAGTTATAGCTTACACATTATGTGAATATATACAGGCTACGAGTTACAACTTACACAGGCTGCGAATATCAACTGATACAGGTTGCGAGTTGCAACATACACAGGCTGCGAATATCAGTTGATAAAGGTTACGAGTTGCAGCTTACATAGGTTGCAAATATTAGTTGATACATGTTGCGAGTTGCATCATACACAAGCTGTGAGTATCAACTTACATAGGCTGCAAATATCATATGATACAGGTTGCGAGTAGCAACATATATATCAACAGTTATATCAGTCTAGAAAAGACATAAGTTTAGTACTTAGGGAGTGCACAAATTCTTCCATAGTGATGGTATACAACAAACGTATTTATCAACAAGTTTCTAAGTCTGTTACAGATTACACAGTCTGGTATAAGTTTTCTTGGCAAGCTCGTTAAGAGAAAAATTTCATGGTGGAATATTTGTAAGTGATCATACATTACTAATGTAATAAAAGAAGATTGTTTGTTGGGGGTTTTCTACTTGTATAGGGTTTCCCCAGGGTATATGCGTTGTGATCTTGCATGCTGGTAAATTATTATGGTTTTTTTTATTCTGGTTTATGGAGTATAGTAAGCTGAAATCAAAGTGTTGAATAATTTAAAGTAATAATACACATATTATATCAAGCTCAAAAATTCAACAAATATAACCCCCAATTTGAAAACCCCTCAACCTTATCACCATTGATACTTATAACATAGAATTTATTAAGGACTACCAATGAAAATAAAATAGAAAGTCAACGAAGAAAAACTTTCAAAACCTCAATTTATTTTTAATTTATATCTATGTCGGCCCTTGAAGCTATTTTTATATATCACAGGTCTTTAACGATAGTTTTGAAACCATTTATTAGAGAACCAATTTCAATGATTCCTTGTGCATAAAGTGGCCACCCGTTAGTTGGTCCACAGTGTGCTTAGATTGAAAAAAAGTGACCATGTACAAGATTTATCTAGAATACACTTAAATTGTAAAACAAATAGAACTTGGAGAGAAGTTGCAAACAAACGAAACCATGCCAAAATAGTCCATGTAATTTACAGTTTCAAGCCACAGTTACCGTTATGATTGGGTGATGTATAATAAATGAAGGTGTTATCATTGGAAGTCACTCCTAGATTTCTTGCAGGAGTAGACCCCGTCACCCATCAGTTTAATGTCACGATTTGTTTAAAGGGATGATCCAATGGAGGTAAGACTCAAGGAAATATCATTCTAACTCAGGGACTGGGTCTGGTATGTAAAGAACAAAGGAGGTCTGGAATCCTAACTTCTGCCAGTGGGTTGATTAAAAGATGAGTAGGTGGAAGACTTAGTAAGGAAGGTGAACAAACA